>JAJLVM010000176.1:0-165116 GCA_030570285.1 Pichia norvegensis
AAATCTAGTGGCGTTGTCTCCGACGATGAGTACGATGACGATGATGATGACGATAATGTTGATGAAGATGAAGCTGAAGACGAAGATAGCGAAGACGATGACGAAAATGATGAAAATGCTGAAAATGATACCATAGATGGTGATATTGTTGATACAGATGACGATGACGAAGATGATGATAACGATGATGATGGAAACTTGGACACGAATGCAGTGTTTGAGCAAATGGAAATTGAGATTGCTTTGAAAAAGGCTACAGACGAAAGTATTCAAGAAGGAATGAACAATAGCAAAGTTATTAAGGGATTTTTGAGTGACAAAATTGGAACACCTACTGCATTATTACATCAAACTACTATGAACTCAACAGAAGATACTCAATCCCAAGACAGCGGTATGAAGTTTACGCTGATGAGTCGTTCAGGGAAGAAAATCAATCCTCATAGTATTGTAATACCAGAGAATAATAAAGTTGCAGTTAACTTTACGAATGAGCAAAAACGTATTCGTGACGAAAAGGACAAGATTAAACAATTTGTCTTAAAAAGTCATAGTGCTAGAAATTTATAGATACAAATTTACTTATATTTTTTCCATTAAATACAACAGCCATTGGGATTGTAGCTGAATAAAATGAAGCACACCAAAAAATCTCGCCCCCATGGTTACGCAGCCCGGATCTGTTGATTTTCCAGCGAGGAACTCAAAGTGTTTAGGGAGTCGTTCTGATCTTCTAAGACTGATATTACTACCACACACAGAACCATGTCCACCTTAAACGTATGTTAACAAAGAAACGTGTTGATTATAAGGCATACAAGTTACTAACACTACTGATGATGTCAATTTACGATTGATTTCATATATTTATTACAGGTTTTCAGATACAGTGCTTTAGTTGCTGGTGTTCTCTACGGTTTCACCCACGATCTTACCTTAAAGGCGGAAGCTGCTAAGAAGAAGGAAGAAGCTGAATACCAAAAGAAGGTTAAGCTCATTGCTGAAGCAAAGGCTGAATACAAGAAGCTTCATCCACCTGCACAATCATCAACTACATTCAATTTAGAAGATCCAAACTTAGACTTTGGTAAGGTCGTTGAATCATATATTGCAAGTTTAGACAACTAAATTATAGTTTAAATTGCATACGTTTTATGACTTTTTGAAGCAATTCAATGCAGAAAATATTACCAAATATTAATATAGACATTCTTGCATCAATGCTTCATTTTGTTTAAAAGGTGGTTCAATATTTATAAATTCAATCTTATTTATTCGATTTATGTTTTTTACAGGCAATTGCTAGTAATTATATTGCTTTAAAATGT
This sequence comes from Pichia norvegensis, assembly GCA_030570285.1. Taxonomy (NCBI): domain Eukaryota; kingdom Fungi; phylum Ascomycota; class Pichiomycetes; order Pichiales; family Pichiaceae; genus Pichia; species Pichia norvegensis. The sequence goes on from JAJLVM010000176.1 coordinate 1,329, forward strand.
GCATGTTATTATGATAATAACAATGCATTATCGTGGCTTTTTTGGAAAGGTAAAATTGTAGGTGTCAATTTTTTTCCCTCAGGAATCGCATTGTTGTAAAATAGAATTTGCAGCAACTCCATACGCTGTTAATAATCCTGATTATTGTTTGTCTACATAAGAGTCCAAACATTGCTGATAAGATAATAATTGAATTTTGATACAGAATCACATATTGTTATAATATATCATCACTTCTGGCTTTTCAACTTATAAAATGTACTCACAAACTTCAAAAAGATTGATTACCATCACATCTAAAGTAATTGACAGAAGTGTCGTTACAAGTAATAACAATCTGAAATTGAAAATAAGATGTACATTATCAGCGATTAATTATGAACAAAGGGCATCATATCATTTATCTAGAAACAAACACAGAACCAAAAACTTGAATAATGATTCAGGTACCAACTGTACATTTTACAAATGTGCATTTGACAGCACTCAATTTGGTACTAGAGCTATTCGTAAGTTTTCAAGTTTTAACGAGGAAGCGTACCGCAGGTTCCGTAGTTTTGCTAATGGTGAACAATTTACCAAAAGATTTACTGATTCTGCACTTCAATATACTGTTTCTGTTGCATATTCTCCAAAGGACAGGTTACAGAGTAATGCAGCGAGTGATGATGGTAAATACGATGAAGGTGAACTTGTTCAAAATTTCAAACTGTTAAGTGCAAAGAATGTTTTCGAATCACCAACTGGGGAAGACAACTACATTTTGGCATATACTGATATTGGAATTGTTGTTGGAGTTCTTGACGGTGTTGGGGGCTGGTCTGAGCAAGGTTTTGATTCTAGTGCAATTAGTAGAGAAATAGGAAATAAAATAACATCGATTTATTTGGAGAATCCGAATCTGCCGCCACTGGAGATTCTACAGCAAGCATATGATATGGTTAAAAGTGAAGGAATAGTGAAAGTTGGTTCGACAACTATTTGTTTTGGAATTATTGATGGTAAGAGTGGTAAACTGGAAAGTATCAATTTAGGTGATTCATGGTTTGGAGTTTTCCGTCAAGATGAAAACGAGATGTTTAAATGTATCAATCAATCAACTGAACAAACCTATTACTTTAATGCACCATACCAATTGTCTATAATTCCACAAAAAATTTTAGATCAAGCAGCTAAGAAAGGATCTAAGTATTTGATGAACTTACCAGAGGAATCAGAAAAGTATTTTTTCGAACTTAAATCTGGTGATATTGTAATTTATGCAACGGATGGTATGATAGATAATGTTTTCCCTGAAGATATTGAGTTGTTCCTAAATGATAATGCCAGAGAAGGTACAAACTTATCAGAAAAATTAGGTGAGATAAACAAGCTTTTAGTTCAAAAGACAACAGCATTAAGTTTGAACACTAATTTTAAGAGTGCATTTTCACAAAAGCTAACTGCATTATCAGGTCAAGATTACATTGGAGGTAAGCCGGATGATATTACATCTGTTATGGTTTACGTTAAATAATTTTTTATACAACGTTAGTGTATCTTTTATTGACTTTTTTTTTCTGGTGGTATTACTATCATAGCGTAGCGTTGAAAATTTTATTTAATCAAATCTGATTCAAAGCAACCAATTGGAGACTCAAACTTGATATTGTAAATACATTTTTCTGGTTCTGTAACTTGGAGAATTTTTTGCTCTGTTCCGCAAACAACATCAACAATTGCCTCACGGACGGGACCATTCCAACAGCGTTCACCTCTGTTAAATCTAATTTGATAGTTGTTTGTTGAATCGGAATATTCAATATGTTCAAAAACCCCAATTTTAGTAGGTTTGTTGTCTTTATTTATTTGTTCAAGTGATGAATGCAAACATAGTTTATATTTGTAATCTCCGATATTGGTTTCAATACAATCTGTAAGTGATCTCAATACATCGTTTTCCCCATAATCTTTTATGAGTTCTGACTGTGCATTCTCGAACTCACGCGTTAATCTGTTAAGCTCTTTATTGAGTGAGTTTATTTCATTAGAAATTTGGCTGGCAGACATGGCATTTACTGTTGATGATGTCGGGTTGCTGGAACGAGATTTTATTCCAAGGAATGATTCCATGACTTGTGTACATATCATTTCTAGGAAAGTTACTGTCTTTTCAATTAATGTAGGTTGTTTATTTTCTATTGGATGATTTTTGATTAGAGAAATAAGTTCTGCTTTCGTTCTCTCAATTTCTCTCTTTATTTCATCATTAGATGTTTTAATTTTTTCAATCATTGCAGCTATGTCTCCTTCATTGGAAGGTTTATTTTCCATAGCAGCTGCAAAATTAAGATATTCATTAGCTGCCTCCTTGACAGCTGGATCGTTGAAATTATGGTTATACTCATTTGTCATTTGTTTGAGAATTTGATCTAACGATTCAAGCTTTTTCACATACAAATTCAACCCGTCTAATTGGGTTTGTAGTGAAGAAGTTGTGTCATCAAGTTTCTTATTGATAATGTCAAATTTCTCGTCTACGAGTTGTTGATTTTGATCTAATTTTTTCTTTTCTTCTTCTAACTGTTGGATTTTCATTTTAGTTAAATCTATATTTGATTTAAGTGACTCTACAGATTCTTGTAAATTATTTTTAATCTCTGATGACTTTTGTAGTATTGATTTTTTAATCTGCAAACCTTTCAGTATTTTGTCATTATGAATTCTCACATCTTCATCAAATCTAGTTTTTAACTCCTCACACCTGTTTTCACAAACGCCATCAGCCTCATCTGATCCATCACAGCAAACATCATAATCGCAAACTCCATCATCAACTTTATAAGTTGGAATAAAATTAGACTTGAATCCAATATTAGCGCAATAGAACATACCATTTCCACAAGCGCTAGTTCCTGGCTCGTCAGAACCGTCTGGACAGTCACAGTAATCATCGTTCACATGATCGAAAGGTATCACAATTGAGGGATCACTCAAACAATGCCAATTCCCGTTCTCATCAGGCTGGTACTTGGGTATATCAACAGGAGCAACACCACGCAGTTTCTCCACAGCAATTGCAGAATGCAAGAGCAAGAAACTGATGAATACATGCATTATTGTCATCGAAAAACTATTATCACTGTTCCGTTCCCCTCTTCTTCTCCGAAACTCACTGTACTATAATTTCAAACGCCTAAAATCAGCACAAGCCGAGCCTCTTTCAGCAAATGCCAAACACGCACACGCACACACGCACACACGCACGACGATCGACCCGTACGAAAATAAATACACTCAACAAATACCCTTCTCCCCACCCTTTCTTTGCTTTCAACGTGGACGTTCGCGAAGCAACAAAAAGCTTCTGTACGTGTAGCAACCCTAATGTGAGTGATTTCCCGACATAGTTTAAAGTTCGGTGTGCAAATGTATAATGTATTGTATATGAGTCCCTATTTCAGTCTGCAATAACGGGGCACTTAATTCCTGAGCATCCGACTGGTTCAAAATTAGGTTTTCACGTTTGACATGCTCCTTAGTACTCATAATTTACCACAAACTAGGGGAAACTTTCGGTGTTTCAGTGCGCATGCTCCCCGAAGCGCTAGGGGATTAACGTCTGCGGAGTTAACGCCTAAAGGGGGAAAACACGCAGAGCGCACTATGCAAAGACAGTTGTGAAAGCGGCTGGCACGGCCATAAACCGATGCACGGAAGTGGCGCACTAGCTGATTGGCCCGTGCGGTTGGATAGCCGAGTTGCAGGTGGGAACTGTTCAGCGTGAAACAACGTCATCAGTTCATTGATTAAGTTGACGAGCTAGGTTTTTAGGTAAGGTGTTAATATTTCGATCATTGCAATGCAGAGCAAAATTAAGGTATCCTTATTTATGACACCACTGTATTTGATTAATCATGATTTGTAAGAATAAGCTTGCAGTTGATGAGGGTAAAGAATTTATTTTTGTAGCCAACAGGGGGGGGTGGGGAGGTAGTAATTGGAGGGGCAGCCGTCAATTAGATTATTTTGCTTAGTAAATATAGATAGATAGAAAGTGTAAATTTTATAAAGCTGAAGGAAAAGAAATATGATTGGAACTTGTGAGGAAAGAACTACTTGAAATCAGGGTATTTTGTATTTGTTGGAATTGATTGAGAGTTGTTTGCTAGTGGTGGTAGAGGTACTTGTAATGGTTGGCGTTGCTGTTGTTGTTGTTGTTGTTGATGGTATATATTACTGTCTAATTGGTTCTGTTGTTCACATGAAGCATAAGAATACTCTTTATCTTCTTCACTACCTGACTGGGTAAAGTTATCACTCGATTGATTTGTAGTGTAGCAATTATTGTTCAATTGGTAAGTATTTCCAGTTGTATTTAAAGCAGTATTAGTAGTTGCTACTGAATCTCTGTATGTATAATAACCCATTGGGTATTGTTGTGATTGAGAATTTTGAAACTGTGGTTGAATAGGATAGTCATGGGACAGTTGCGATTGTGGCCTGCTGTAAGTATGTGAGTAATACTGTTGGTACTGGTTGGAATTAGGGTATGGTTTTTGTAAAAAGGGTTGCTGTTGTTGTTGTTGATGTTGTTGCTGTTGTTGCTGGAATTGATATGATTGAGATCTTTGACGCTGTTGAGTTATTTGATGAGTTTGATATGGTAATGATAGTACTGGTGAAGAAGATGGACTATTATACAGTGATGAGTTTAAAGGATAGTTTGAACTGTTTTTCTCAACAACATCGCATTTAATAGGGGGCAGCAATTGAAATTTAGCTTGTGATGAATTGTCAAGTGAGTGCTTCTGAAAATTATCCTCGGGTAAATTATCGGTAGAGTCAAATGTTGAGCTCTTTTTCACTGAGCAGACGGGAGAAGATTTGAGTGTAGGACTTACATTTTGTTGATTTAGACTGTTGCTTCCAGGTGAATTTGTTTTAAGAGGTGATTGAGAGTTGCTTTTGGGTTGTGGATGGGAGTTGCTTTCAGGTTGGGATTGAGGGTTGCTTTGAGAGTTGCTTTGAGGGTTGCTTTGTGATTGAGAATTGCTTTCGGGTTCATTATCAACTGCACCTTTGTTGTTAGAATTAGATTTGAATTTATTTAATTTTTGCTTTATTTCATCAGGTTCAGGGAACTTGCACGTTCGCTTTGATTTGATACAATTTTTACACATTGGTTTGCATTCATCACATTTAATTCTTCTTTCCCTGCAGGTGAAACAACCAGTTTTACTCCTTTTAGAGAATGCTCTCCTTCTAACTTTTGGAGCCTTTAATGGAATAAAGACGGGATTAATTGGAGGTAAATTATTAAAATTGTTATTATTTAAAGGATCGATATAATTATTAACTGGATCATTTATTGGAGGTATTTGAGTGTAATAATTTGAATGTTGATAATAATCCAATTGAGTAGGATGTGGGGGAAGATGATGAGGTGGTGGAGGTGGAGGAGGAGGAGGATGATGATTATGATGATGATGCGGGTTGTAAAATGTGTTATAAGCAATCTGAGGTACTTGTGAAGAATGAGGAATGTAAGTATTATTTGGATAAGGTATATGTGAAGTGTTGCTATTAAATAAAGGAGGCATTTTTAGCATTACTAAGGATAGAAAAGAAGGGTTTGATAATTTTGAATAGTAGAAATAATTGATTATTAACTTGCTATGATAGTTGAAAGAGATAATGTAGGTTTTTGAAGAGAGAGAAAAAGTAATAAACAAGAGAGAAAGAGAGGGGAAGGAAGGAAATAGAGGGAGAATAAGTAAAATAGTGAAAATACCGGAAAAATAAAGAACAAGAACGATATCAGAAATGGAAAACGTTGGATATATAAGCAAGGAAGAAACCCAGAAAAGTTAAGTGCAGTGTAGGCGAGGTTGTTACGACTCGGCCTTTAGTTACGAGATGAAGGAAGAAATAGAAAAAAGACGACTAGAGAGAATTGACGGGCGCATTGTGCTCTATCTAGCCGAACACTAGCTGCGAGTATTGCCACTACCACCACCACCACCACCACTACCACCACCACCAAAATCACCACCAAAATCACCACCACCATCACCATGGAGACCCCCGCGCTGGATCTCAGCTGCCACGATTTCCCGCACCAGCCACACCCCAAATTTGTCCAGGGCCTCCAGCGGGCCAATCGCCGCCGCTTACGCCCGCGCTAGTTCGTATTCTTGCTCTCCGCTCTGCGTGCTTCGCCCCCATTTGACAACGCTCTCCTCTTTCCGTCGGGATCGTCCTTGCTGCGTCTAACTTGCTGCACGTCTATCGCCACCGTCCTAAGCTTTCCTCCTGCAACGTTCCTGGTGTTGCAGAGTTAATGCCGTTTGCAAAGCATTTCCCTCGTATATCTCTTTTGAAACATACTTTATTTTCATCTCTTGTATTATTCGCCGGTAACAACTTATTACGTACTTTCATCCATTCATCACTTTAACAATCCATACTCCAATCAGGTCCAACATTAAATCCCTTATTAATGTTGTTATCTTAAAACTGAGCGAAGTCACTTTTATATCCACAACTTTTAAACTTCATCACTGTGAAGGCAGCATTAGTTCCCGCTTGGCAGTCGAGTAAAGTTGTAAGATAAAAATATGTTGCTTTTTGTCTTGCTATCCATACTTTTCATGCCAAAATAACCGCAAGAAACCACTAACAGGAGTCATCCAAAGAGTCGAGCAAGTCTAGTTTTGAGTCATACTACTGTGCAGATGAAAAATATGAAAAATATGCAAAATGTGCAAAATTTCTTTTTTCTCATGCCATAATTTGAATTGAATTTCTTGCTTTCTCAATAACAGAACCAATTTCACAGCTTTTCTTCCATATCAAACGTATTAGTTTAAAAGTAGGAAAATTATGTTTGCTCTACTTTCAACGCAATACTAATACAGATTGGCAAATGATTAATTCTGCACAACACATTTTTTCAGAGCAAACTCAAATCCAACAATTTTGTCAATTATCCCGAATTTCAGCCGCTTCCTAATCATTGCTACTCATTTTTTATCGCTCTAATCCAAATTTAATAACGGAATTTTATGGTATATAATTTAAAAATGGGCATAATCTAAAGAAGTGAAAGTAAAAGAAGGGGTAATGAGAAAAGAAAAGCTGGAGAGAAAAAAAATGTGGGGGAAAGTGGTGAGGTAATAATAATAATAATAATAATAATAATAATAGCTACTCGTTAAGTCATCATCAACAATCTCAGTTGTTTATTGAAATCATCAGTTTTAATTTGAAGAAGGTGCATCAATTGCGTTCTTATTCCATTCTTCCAATTCTAATTGATGTTCTCTTTCAACTGCAAATTTAACAGCTTCTAAAACATCATTACATTGTTTCCTTGGTTTATATTTTGGTGTTGTGTTTGGTTGATAAACACCAGTATTAACCAAAATTGAAAACCATGATTCATCATGAGAATTGGCAAATCTGATATCAGATTCTGGTGTATCTCCAACAAAATAAACAGTTGATGGTGGTGGTAAATCTTCAGGTGAAGAAAATGAATCGCTCTTATTCGTGCTGTTTGCAGGTTTAGTACTAATGGTTAATTTATTCAAACTTTGAATTGTGAGACCTGAATTATAAGCATCGCTTTCATCATCTTCATCTTCATCATCCTTGTCCTCACTTTCAGTATCTGAATTAAATACAGGCTTATACCTTGTATCATCAGCGCTTGAAAAAATATCAGTTGAAGAATCTGCATTACTTGATGAAGTTATTTCTTCAATATGATCATCAAGCATTGATTTCCTCCATTTATGCAGAACTTTCTCAGCAAAATTAAAAGTTGTACGTTGAGGTTTACCAAATCTTACAACTTTCATTTCTTTACCTGTATGTTCTCTAAACAATGCAGCAATTGAAACTTGTAATGCACCCATTCCATATCTAACTAATCTATAATTAGTTGACCAAACAAAATCTGAATGTGCAAAATAAATTGGTGGTCCATCTTCAAAGTTATCAGAAATTGTACCCATATAACCTTCCTTTGACATTAACAATTCTAAAATGATCTGCTGATCAGCTGCCCAGTTCCTAGAATCAGCGAAAACCATAATTGCATCAATTTTAGTCTTTGCAAAATCAACATCTTTATATTCACAGTGTTTAAGGTCATCTTCGGAAAGTTCATAATATGGTGTAACTGAAGGATCCCAATGCATTATATCTAATGGTGTATAAACATTGGTAAATCCATAACTTTGTGCAACTTTACGACAAGTATTACCAACACCACCAACAACTAGAACATTTTTATAAACATTAGCTAATTCTTTCATTGGTGTATGACCTTGAACTATTTGATCAGTAGTAATTTCAGTTTGAAGTCTTTTACTTAAATCTTCAGCACGAACACTTTCATGTTTACCACCACCATTTGTAACAAAAATGTATGGTACTTTAATATTATAAGGATTATTACCTTCAAGATAACGAATAGCTTCAACACCAGGTTCAAGCGTATTTGGACCTTTCACCAAAACACCATCAATATCAAAGGCAAATGCATAAGAAGCAACTCTAGGGTGATCAATAATTGTTTTCTTAAATTTAGGTGGAGCACCCAGATTGTTGTGGTTAAAACTCAAACTCATTCTTGGAATTCTTGAAGCAACAGTTGGAGAACCGGCATTGTGCATATTCAAAGTTGAATCGATATGAGTAATCGAAGGGAATGCAGAAACAAACTGATCACTTAACGAAATAGATGAAACATTTTTCTTTTTCGGTTCAGGTTTTAGTAAATCTATATTATCGTTATTAAGGAATGAATTTGATGCAGTTGTCATTTTATATTTGAGATGAGTTGGTGTATATAGAATATGGGGAACAATCAGAACTGAAACTTTGTAAAGTGTGTATCTGTAACATTGTGGGAATGGTATAGTATTTATAAGGTTATGGATTGTGCAAACGGGAAAAGCAGCACTGACGTCATCGGAAATAAGAAATAGATAGTGCAACTCCAGATTTGGTTTGGGCAGATAACGAATGTTTCCCCAGCCCGGGGGGATGGGCGTAAAGCGAAGGGGAGCGGCAAAGGGAGGGGCGAAGGCGAGGGGCGAAGGGGAGGGGCGAAGGGGAGGACCCCGCCCAGTGGGACCGGCTGGGGGGAAGGGTTGAGGTGGACGGATGATGTAAGCATCCATCCACTCTGCCCAGAGCTTCAAATCGACGATGATTCTCGGTGTTGTGGACTCGGTGTCGTCATTACACATTGTTACTTACATTGTTGATACATCTATGCACAGTTTCTTTTCTCGTTTTCATAGTCAGCCCGCTTTTTCCAGTACGTTCCACTGAACAACCATTTGTTCACTGCATGGACTAAGAACGCATGCATCGATACACTCAATACAATCATTGTACCAATGCCACCATAGGGTCCTTTCGCTAGTGTTCCGTCAGGGCTAAAGTCAAATTCACACATATAGACATAGATACCACTCGCAATAGCATGTAATAGTAAAAGCACTGGTGATGCAACTCGTACCGCCATGAATCCAACGAATGTGTTCCACCCCTTAACATCAAGTCTACCAAAATCATCATCTTCTTCTTCATCATCACCATCACCATTACCATCGCCTACCTCGTCTCCTCCTTTATTGTCAAAATTAGCATACTCTTCGTAATGTAAATATTTATGTGTCTTGACACTAGCTGGTAGTCTAGAAACTTTATTCACTTTCTTTTTCTTGGCATTAACAACATTACCCTTCCTGTCTGTAATCACAAACTCCTCATCATCTGCAACAATTTCATCTACATCCTTCTCGTCGCTTCCGTAACTATAATCCAACTTGGTCCTGCCCATTGTCCGTGTATCGTCAACCCTTATCGGAATCCACTATCAGCAACAATCGATGCGTGTGACGACTTCTTTATCTCAATAATCGAGAAAGCGAAAGATGAAAAAAAAAAAAGGAAATTACAATAAACACGTCACGTGACCTCTATAAAAAAAGATTACACAATTTACAATACACTCTTTAGGACTACTCCTCTCTGTACATACTGTTTAGTTCGATATCGACAAACTCGTTCTCTTCAGGTTCGTTCCTTTTAGCAGCTTCTGCATTTTGTTCAAATCTGTAAATGTTGTACCATACAATATCAGCAAATGTAATAATCAATCCAATAATATTTAAGAAACTTAATTTATCTCCAAATACGACCCATGAAACGAAAATTGTTAATAATTCTTTGAAAATACCTGCAATTGATAATGTAAGCAATGATGCATATTGTAAAAGGACAAATTCAGAAATTGTCATAAAAAATGCTAAAAATCCAGGGATCAAAATTAAAATAATTGTCATTAATGATCCTTTATCATTCCAAATTTGTGCACTTTTAAATTCATTAACACCTTCAACTAATGCTCCAACAATGAATAAAAATAAACTCATACCTGGTGAAACATAAAGCATTGTAAGGATAGGGTTTTTAGTATGTTTATTCTTTTTAAGCATTATTTGTGTTAATGCCCATCTTAATCCTGACATACATGCAGAAATTAAAACTAATGTAACTCCAATGAAAACAAAATTCTTTGTATTAGGTTCTAAAACTCGTTTAATTGTTTCGTGAACAGGTGTATCATTTTTTGAATCATGTTGTCCATAAATCATCATTCCTACCCCAAATGTCATAATACAAACAATTGCGAAAATTCGAAGTGTGAATTTCTCAAGTTTGAGTAAAACCCCCCAAAGTAAAACAAATATTAAAGATGATGTTTTAACCATCGTGTATAATGAAAGTGTGATAAATCTAAATGCTGTATTACCTAACCCTATATCACCAGCTGATGCAATTGAACATGGTAAAATATTAAATAAATATTCTTTAATTGGCATCCTGTATGATACTTTCTCATGAATTGTTTCATCTTCATTTAATTTATGATAACTGCTATTAGAAAGTCTAAACCTAGGGAATAATATTAATGTTAATATTGCCAATCCTGTAAGGATCAATTGATGAAATGATGTAATTAAAATTGGGAATTTAAAGTTCAAATTGGCACTTGAAAACATCCATCTATTATAAACTGATATCCCCATTGAGAAAATGTACCATAGTAAAATCGATGATACAGTTATTTTCAAATGTGGATAGTTCCTCTTAACTTGAGTCCAAAACCCGGTATTATTGTTAACGAGTTTATCACCAGCTTCATCATCATCATCATCATCACCATCATCATCATCATCACCACTTTCATTTTCATCTTCTTCGATAACGGATGATCCAAATTTTTCAGGTTTTACACTAAACGTATCAACGCTATCAGCCATTTGTAAATTAATAGTTGATTCTACAATATTACCTGATACTCCAGATGCCTTGATAGGTGATGAGATTGATGATTGATCTAAACCACGAGTGTTCTCGCAACTCGACCGTTCCTTTTCCTTACTATCTCTTCCTGTATTAACAGGAGACAATAATATATTCTTACCATTGAATGAAGTATCAAATGAGTAACTTTTCACATGGCTAGACAATTGTGAGAGCACTCCACCTTTCCCTGAATAACCATTTTTCTGATCAGTATTAATAGAAAGTGATTTACGTTTCCCATTATTTGCAACGTTAACTTTATCTAAATGATCCCTCGGTTCAGGTAATTCGGTATGCTTAAGATCATTACGTGGGGAATTGACTTCAGAAATTGAACGAGATCGTATCTTTGAAAAAGATGTGTTTAATTGTAGTGGATTTTTAAGTTTCTTGTCCTCCATTGTACGGTAGATGGGGATTTGGTGTAAAACTGTGAGGGAAAACTGAGAATTGTTAAAGGCACAATCAAATAAGAAATTATGGCTAGTTTGAAAATTCTATAGTTGTCAATTTGTTTAGTAAAGAATGAATATGTTGTTTGGATATAATTAGGTGATGAGAGTGATTAAATTAATGAGGGAAGTAAGGGAAAAAAATGTACTCTTTTTTCTTTACCCCTCGCGGAGATATCAATCAAAGTGATCCGACTGGTAAAGCATGATTTTATCATAAATTTCATTATACAATTTGTTAAATAAGATTACATTAAAAATTTAAATCCAATCTCTTGGATTTCTAGTAACTTTTAAAAGTTCTGCTTCTCTTGAACCTTCTTCAGGTTCATGATTATATAACCAAGTTGCAGTTTTTGGCATTGACATTAAAATTGATTCAATTCTTGAACCTGGAGTTAATAAACCAAATTTTGTACCTCTATCATAAACTAAATTAAATTCAACATATCTACCTCTTCTAATTTGTTGCCATTCTTTCTCCTCATCTGTATATTTCATATCTTTACGTTTTGCAACTAAGGGTAAATAAGCTGGTAACATTGCATTAAAGCAAGATTCTGCCATTTCAAGACATTTTTGTGGTGGTAATTTATTAAAATCATCAAAGAAAATACCACCAACACCTCTAGTTTCATTTCTATGAGTAATAAGGAAATAATTATCACACCATTTTTTAAATTCTGGGTAAAGTTCTAAACCGAAAGGATCTAATGCTTCTTTATGTTTTAAATGGAAATGTTTTGCATCATCGATATAAAGATAACTTGGAGTTAAATCTGCACCACCACCGAACCACCAAGTTTGAACTGAACCATCATTATTTAAAATTTCAAAATATCTATAATTTAAATGCATTGTTGGAGCATGTGGATTCCAAGGGTGTAAAACCATACTTAAACCACAAGCAAAAAATCCTACATTACCATCATCATTTGTTTTAATATCATTATGATCAACTTTCATCCTTTCAATTGCACCTGGTGGTAAAATACCATGAACAACAGAAATATTAACACCTGCTTTCTCAAATGTTGAACCATCAGCTAAAACCATTGAACGTCCACCACCTGCATTTTCACCTCTACTCCATTCATCAGGTTGAAATTTTTTAGTTTCTAAAGTTTCTAAACCTTCACAAATTTCTTTCTGCTTTTGACGAATTAATCTTTCCATTTGTTCCCTAATTGGGAGTGATGGATCAAGTACTGATTCAACCATTGTAATTTATCTTGATTATTGAAATAAGTGAGTTATTAGAAGAAATCAACACAAATGGAAAGTTGCTAGCTATATATATATATATATATGTAAATAATGTTGAGGTGAAATAGTACGATCAGGATCCAGGCGGTACGAAGTGAGGCGATTAATAGAAAAAACGGTTTTCTCAAGTTTGAGAATTTACACTAGGAATGTCACGTGTTGTGAGGAGATTTATCATGTTATTTTTCAATTTTTTTTCAAGGGTATTATATTATTATAGAGCTAAAGAATATTTTTTTTTACAATTATTATTAGTATAAAGAACAAGATTGTTTTATTTTAAATTAGTCCCTTCCAGGTACTTTTGGGGATTTCTTTCTTGATTTTTTAGCCTTTAAATGAGTTTTATAATGTTGCATACAATTATCTTGTCTTGAAAATCTTGACTGACAACCTTCGAATGGGCAAACATGATTTTTCACACCTGTGTGAATTCTGTTATGTCTAGCCAAATGACCTGAAGTTGTAAAACCTTTATTACATTTAAGACATTTATATTTCCTGTTTGGAATTGAATTATCTATATTGTTAATTGTTAAAGAATTATTTGAATTAATTGAAGATGGTGATGATGATAGTAAAGTATTTGAATTTGTATTTAAATTTGTATTCAAGTTTGTTTTTAAATCTGAAGTGGTATTAGAGTATGAAGAAATTGATGGTAACATCATTGAACTGCTTGACTGAATTCTGTTAAGTACTAGGTTTAAACTTGGTAGAGAATTTTGTGAACTTTGTGAACTATGAGAGTTTAAAATGTTAGAGTACATTGACAATTCAGAAGTCGATCTAGTTTGAATGAATGGATAATTGTTTAAATTTGATTGCTGTTGTTGCTGTTGCTGCTGCTGTTGCTGAACCTGTTGTTGTTGTAGTTGTTCTTGTTGTAGTTGTTGCAATTGTAGTTGGTACAGAGAAGTTGCAGGCATGTTAAGTGGAGGTAGTTGAAGAGGTAATGATTGTTGATGTGGATTAAGCATTTGATTAGATGGATTAGATAGTAAGTAAGGAACAGGAGAGATAGGAGTTGCAGAGAATGGAGTGTTTGTGGTAGTAGAAGTTGATGAAGCTGGATTAGAATTTGCGTTTACAGTTACACTTACACCAGTGGTAGCAAGTGGGGGTAACCGCGCTTCAGATGGAGAAGAAATAGCTGAATCCGTGTTGGGTGTTGTGAAATGGGTTTGGTTTGTAGGTTGGTAATGATGATGGTGGTGGTGATGCTGGTGATTATTAATCGGTATTGCGACTTGAGCCATTTTGTATGAAATGGTTTATAAGATAGATTAATAAGAGAGAGAAGATTAAAGAGAGGTGGATAGAGGGGGGGTAGAGGGGAATAGAGGGGGGGTGGCGGATACTTATAAGGAAATGACAGAGAATTTAAGTATCAAGGGTTTAGAGAAGGGTGCTAGTAAGCAGTGGACGGGAGATTAGGGAATTAGAGGGGATTAGAAGGAATTAGAGGGGATGGAATATAATTAACACGATAGGATTGTTTATTATTACTCAGGGGAGGGGTACGAGTAGAAAAGATATTTGTAATGTTTGTGCAAACAGTGGATATTAGTATTGAAAGTGTTATGGGAGAAGGCCTAAGCCACACTGTTGAACGGAGAAGTGAGGAGACGAACGGATAGAAACGAGCGTGTTGAACCAATAGGGTCTTGTTTGGACGCTGTTCCGGGTGCAACTTTCAACGGTACTGGGCACCAGAGGGGACTTTGTGGGGAAACGCATGGGGCGGGCCATTGGGGCGGACCCGTGGGGAATTTGTGGGAGACTCGTGGGAACCCGTGGGAGACTCGTGGGAACCCGTGGGCGGGACCCCTCTGGCATCGCTGAGCGGGAGAGATGGCGCCGTTAGCAGGAAAAATCCCGCCCTTCTGCAACCGCTCGCCACTGTGCGGAAACAACCGCTCCGCTGCGAAAAGAAGCCCCGTGCCTGTCCGGCGGCTTGCTGCGGAAAGGGTGCAACCGGCCCCAGGGGCCTGCCTTTTCAGGCCATATCTCCGCCACCCTGGCACCAATTGCCGCCCGTTGTCCGTGCGGGCGCGGAAGAGTTGTTGCCGCCTGTTGCTCACTATTGCCGACATTACATTACATCACTTCACATCACTTTACATCACTTTACATCACTTCACATCACTTCACCTCATGATCAATTCACTTCATATCATATCACCTGCTGTTAACTCCGTCAAATGTTGCATTCTACCGCACAACCGTCGGCAATACTCGTCCCTCCTGAGCTTCCCCACACACTGCATTAGTGGCAGCTAGATTGCCACGCCAGCGTCGCCGCCCAGCCAATAACAGGCCCCCGGATAATCCTTATCGTCCGGAAGTCGCTGTGGCTGTGGCAGCGACAGCGGCAGCGGCAGCGGCAGCGTGCGAGCGGGAGGCACTGAGCCGCCAACTGGCCCAGAGCCTTGGCCCAGGGTCCAGGCCCTGAAAGAGCCCTGCCCTGTCCGGGCGGCTCGGCCGACCAGCGACTACAGTCTAGTCTACTCTAGACTAAGACTAGTCTAGTCTCTCAGTAATTTCCGCTGCTTCTTATCTGCAGAACACATGGCACGTGACCGCGGGACTCGGTTGGCACGTGACCGCTGTGCATGTGACTGGCTACAATAACTGTATGTGCTACCCTGCTCCATCTACATACACACAAACCCATTCTTCCACTCTTCCACTTTCATCCTCTTACTCTCTCCACGCTCTCCATTCATCCACTCTCTCCCTCCCCAACTTCTTCACCGCTGCCAGAGCAACCTTCTACACCAATCAGCCCTGCGCAGAACCGTACGACTTGCACCACGCTTTTTCCACCGGTGCTGTTCCCCTCCGCGCTCGACCGCTATCAACCACTCATAATTTTATCTTGCTCACGTTTCTGCTCGATCGGCTCGCTACAACTTTTTTATTTCCTCACCCCCCGGGTTTTTGCTTCTTCTGATGGAGTTAAAAAATTGAGTGAGAAAAAAATAGGGGATCTAATTGCCACAATCTAGTAAACGAATTCTCGTCTTGTCTCGTCTTGACTTGTCTTTAATAATACAATCAATAGTTACTAATCAACTATAAATCTCATCTTGTAAATTATAATCATTAAAAAACAAAACAAAGATTAATATCCTATTCCATCATATCATATCATATCATATTGAATACTAAATAATTGGAAAAATTCACTCTTCAATTGAATCTATTTATCAATGCCTTCAAGTAAATACCCATTATCCCCTGCTTTAAGAGCTCCAAATTCTCCTTCAATAAATCCTTCAAGGCAAAATTCAATTGTTGAAATGTTATCTTCACCTCCACCTTTAGAAGATTTAATAACAAATTTAGATATAAATACTCAAACTTCAAATTCTTCAAGAATTTCAAATATTAATAATTCAAATAATTTAAATCAATCTTATTCTCCAAGTACTTCTTCAATATCTTCTTTATTATCAGGAAATAATATACCCATTGATTCAAATGAAATTCATTTAAATGATACTGATAATGAAATTTTAGATTTCCCTCATTCTGAAAGTTTATCAAATGTTTCAACAAATTTATCAGAATTCCCTTCAGAATCAATTTCAAGAAATCCTTCAACAAATTCAACAAATTCTCAATTTTTAAATGGTGCTTCCTTAGAATGGAAAGATATTCAATTAAGTGAATTAGTTGAAAAAAATAAATTAATTTTAATTGATGCAAATACTTCAGTTGAAAAAGCTTTTGAAACTTTAGTTAATAATGGTTTAACAAGTGTACCTGTCGAAAATTTTAAAAATGATTTAAATTGTTTAACATTTGATTATACTGATCTTAATGCTTATTTATTATTGGTTTTAAATAAATTAAGTAATGATGATTTAAAAAATTTAGATTATCATCCAAAGGATCAAATTCCAATATTAATTAAAAATGCTCAAAGAGGTCAACAAGTACCTGTTAAATTTGTTATTAAATTAACTAATAAAAATCCTTTTATTAAATTATTAGAATCTGATACTTTATCAACCGTTGTTGAAATTTTAGGTACTGGTGTTCATAGAATTGCAATTATAAATAATAATAAATTAACTGGTATTTTATCTCAAAGAAGATTAATTAAATATTTATGGGATAATGCAAGAAGATTCCCTTCAATGGAACCACTTTTATCTTCTTCAATTAAATCTTTACATATTGGTTCTTCAAATCCTGTTATAATTTATGGTGATCAATCATTAATTGAAGCTTTAATGATTATGCATAATTTAAAAATTTCTTCATTAGCTGTAATTGATAGAAATTATCATTTATTAGGTAATATAAGTGTTACTGATGTTAAACTGGTTTCAACAAGTTCAAAATCAAATTTACTTTATAAATCTTGTTTGCATTTTATTTCAGTTATTTTAAATTCAAGAGGTTTGGAAAATGGTAAAGATTCTTTCCCAATATTTCATGTTACAAATCAAACTTCTTTAGGTAGAGCAATAGCTAAAATGGTTGCAACAAAATCTCATAGATTATGGATTATTAAACCTGATTCAAATATTAAACCAAATTCAAATCCTTCTCAAGATTTAAAACATCATCATATTCATCATTCTCATTCAAATCATTCATCTCATTCAAATCATTCAAATCATTTCTTACATCAAGAAGAAGATAATCATAGAACTGGTAAATTAATTGGTGTATTATCTTTAACTGATATACTATCATTATTTGCTAAAACTTTAGGTAAAGCTCATGTTGAACCAAATCTTGCTAGAAATCAACGTCGTAGATCAAGTTCTGGCGTTGCAAGTATAAATACAAATTCAAGTCTCGAAATGTTTAGGAAAAGTATATCCGAACAATCAGATAAATCTCCAACTGATGCAACTCAAAGATCAACTTCAAATTCAATATCTTCATCTTCAATTAAAAATTGATTTCAAAAATGTAAATAAAAGAAATGGAAAAAAAAATGAGGAGGAAAAATGAATGATTTAAAGAAACATCCAAGATCGATTCGATTCGATTATTTATCATTTTATTTATAAACAAATTAGTTTTTAATTAAACAAGAAGTTTTTTCTTTCTTCCATATTAATCTAAGCATACCTCCTCTTGAATGTATTTTCAAAATCCGTACTCGAACTCCGCTTTAACCCAAATGCAACATCCTTACGTGGACTATCCAATCTATTACCCTTCACAGGACTCCTCGATGGTGTTCTCCTAAATGGACTCTTCTGTGGACTCCTCTGTGGACTCCTATCATTTTTCACCCTAGATGGTGTCTTTAAAATATTATCATTCTCCTTAGTACTAACTTCTAATTTTGGTGTATTCAAAATATCCTTCATTTGCATAATTATACTATTTTTCTTACTCTCAGAATCTAAATTATCATTGTTAACAATATCGTTTATAATATTTTCCAAATCTCCAATATTGGCTTTTATAAACTCAATATTCTTACTAAGTATATCATCTTTTTTCTTATTCATCATTTCAATTGTATCAAGATCTTTCAATAATGGTTCAAAATTAGAATTCAATAAATCAATTCTTTCATGAAGTTGAAATAATTCACCGTTTTCAAGCTCATTTACGCATTGTTGAACAAGTTTTGTAAAACTGTGTTGTTGGTTCAAAATCATCATGTCTAATTTATTCTTATTATCCATTGCAGATTCTGTAAACTTATCAAATCTCTCACTCCATTTGGACTCAGATTGAATCAGCTTTTGTTGATAATGCTTTAAAAATTTAGCATACGTTTCATTAATGTTATCACTCAATAATTTGCTTATATGATTACTCATCTCTCTTTTAAATGCATCAAGCTTTCCAGAAAGTTGATCTTCCATCTCACTAACTAATCCAGAATCACGTTCCTTCAGGAAATTACTAATAAATTTCTTAAACTCTTCATTGTTTTCCCTATTCTCATCAATATGACTCGACATCTCATTCACTTGATTCAAAATCTCACTTGTTGATAACATAACATTTTCTTCAAAATATTTTAAAACATCTTTACAACTGTTCAATCTATCTGTAAGTTGACTATCAATCTGATATAATTTCTCAATATCTCCACTAACATCACCTATGGTATCTTTCAAATGTAAAACATTCGTATCAATGACATGCTCTTCAGAAATCTTACTATTTATCTCAGTTAAACACCTAAGAATCTTATCTGTAAGTATTGATTTAGTTTTAACTTGCATTTCAAAGGCAAGGTTTATGCTCTTATTGAATTCTGAATAAAGCCAGCTACATTTTTGCTTAATAGAAATCTCATTCTCTTGTTGTTGTTTAATTTTATTCTCATATTCCACAACTTTGCATTCTAACGCTCCTATATTATGTTTCAGTATCTCATTCTCCTTCTTCTCTTGTTCAGTCTTCTTCATTTGATGCTCCAGCTGATTCATCAATGATGACTTAAACCCTCTGAGTTCTTCAACTTCATCTTTTAACGTTTTCTGCATCAAGTACAATTCTTTATAATTGGAATCATCCATTACAATACAATTCTCCCTACGACGTGTAGCCATCAAATCCAGTTTGAGCTTCCTGTTATCCTCTATTAACTCATTAATAAGTAATTCTTCATTAATTTTGTCCCCTATTTGAGCAACATTTTGAATGTTTTTGGCCTTAGATGCATATTCTAAAGTTGACATACTAGCATGTACATCAAGTAAAGTGGGTGCAATGTTAGCAACAAGTACAGTTTTAGTTCGTCCTCCCAAGGAATCTTGTAATAATCTCGTAAGTTTTGATTCTCGGTATGGTATAAAACTGGCGCCATCAACAAGGCTGTTAATCACCCTTCCTAAGGTTAACAAACTCTGATTAATTGAACCAGCTTCTTTCGCTCGTTGATTGGTGCTACCGGATCTATTGATATTTTCAGATCCGGCTAAATCAACCAAATTCATCTTCGCAAATTGGTATTCAGAGCCATTGGGTTTTTTCTTCATCAAATGAATTGTAAAGATCGTGTGTGATCTACTTGATGCTGCATTCATTTTAGTAGCTGCAGTTTTTTTCCTATCAAGACCTATTTGTAACAGTCGCATCGCTTCTTCAAAATCTTTAATATAAAACTCTTCCAATGCTTTAATTTTCATTGATTTGTTCGGTCCTTCATAAATCTTCAAAAACTTATCATTCCTTCCGTCACTTAATAAATCTTTCAAGTTCTCATTATAAATCTCAACAAATGAACACTTTAGAAAAACATTGTTCAGGTCAGATTCAAACATCTTCTTCAAACATCTGGGTATCACTCCACTCTCAGGTGTAAGAGAATTTCCATCCACTTTACCACACATCGTATATGTTTTACCTGCACCTGTTTGGCCATATGCAAATATCGTGCAATTGAAACCTCTTATAAAATCTTCACACACCTTCTCTGCAACATTTTGGAAAAACGTCATCTGATCAGTAGCAGGTCCGTAAACCTGATCTAGCTTATAAGTCCTCGTTGTTGAGTTGTCAATATTGGCTATTTCGTCAAGTTTATCTGCATTCGAATTATTGTTTGATTCATTAAAGTTCTCCGGTAAAGATATTCTAACTTCATTAGATCTGTCTCCTTCTATATTGATAACACTAGGTGAATTGCTTTCATGCTCTACATACCCTCTCCCACGGCATCTTACAATCACATCTATAGATTCAGTGAACATACTCAGATCATTTGATTTAGATGTGACAGATGAAAGTGATGAAGTTGAAACTGTTGTTGTTGCCGAATTTGTGCTATTTGGTCTTTCTTCCAATGTTTTTTTCTGGGATCTCTTATACATTCGAATATATGTCTGGTTTACCTGTGGAATGTACTCTACTAGCTCGTCTAATGTACAAAAGAATTATGAAACCGAAATGTCAACAACACGATAACGTGAAAAAAACAACGGGGTTCCGCAAAAAAAGAGGGTGCACGTGATCACAATTACTACTCGTCAAATCTTAGCACTGACTTACCTTTCAATAATTTCAACATCACCTATTTTCTCAAGGATAGAATAAACTTCAGATCTAGGTAGCCTCATAGAAGTGCAAATAGAATCCAAGTGTTGTGTGTATTTTAAAATTTTAGAGATTTTCTCCTCTTGCAGTTTTTGAACTTCCTTTAACATGATTTCATTTGAATCCTGGAACTGATCATCTTGTTCGTTTTCGGATCCACTGTTGTCAGTATCACTTTCAGAGCTACTGCTCTCATCACTACTGCTTGAATCAGTATCATTAAAACGCCTAGTGATTCTAGCTCCTGTATCATATAGGAGTTTATGGTTGTTTTTCTTTGTGTTTTGCAACGTTGTGTCATTCAGTAACGGTAATGAGGAGACGTTAAGATTAGTGACATTGAGTATCTTACTACTGTCAGGGTCAAAAGTATCAGGTTCGGATGCAGATAATGGAAGTCCAGACTTCTCATCAACTATATTTTTGTCGGCTTTCCCAATAACTGGATACTCATGTATTCTAGCAATCAATCCATTGCTGACACCAAAAGTTATAAACTTCCTCACATCAATATACTCCAGAAGATTTTGATTTTCAGTGTACCATTGTTCAACGGACTTGTTAGAATTTAATGAGTTGTACAACTGAAACAAGGTTGCCTTCGATGGTAAGGGGACTTTCTTCACTTGTTGTCTATTAGGTTGATGATCGTACTGTGAAGACTCAAATCCAGACATCATTGGTTTCCTTTGTGCTTGACTTGAATAAGACGCAGATAACGCAAAATCATTCATTTTGGAGGTGACACTGTTTGAATGAGAATCATTCCTCATCAGTCTTGTCTCACCTTTCATTTTTCGAAACGAACCATGAGGGGATAGAACATAGTCTTGACAGTTAATAGCCATCAACGGATCGCGCAGAAAGTTCCCAATAGTAGATGTAACCATATAATGATTGGAAAACTGGAAAATGTCAACAATTGTGACACATTTGTAATGAATAAAATGTCGAATACATTCCTTTGTAAGTTCTAAATTGACATTTGACAAGGCACTAATCTTAGCAACAGAATTGACTCCATCGATAAACGGGCATACTTTCAGCATTGTAGGATCCCAAAGTGAATCAATCAATGATCCAAGTTTCAACAAAGCTATGGGGACATCGTAAGAATGAACATGCGGTGGCGGTGGTGAAATTGGGAATAACTTTAAGTCTACAGCATTGGATGCATCGATAGAGATCTTACACTCAGAATAGTTGTTCAAATCTTGAAAAATCTGCTGCATAAGTGATTCGATTGAAGAAATGATATTTTGAGTTTCCGTATTTAATCCAGGAGCATTTTTCTTGACAGCCAGTTGTATATTTGTATTATCCCAATTATTTATAACTTTATAGTACTTGCTATTGCTCATATTGAATTTTGTAGGAATTGTTGGTATTGAGTCTGTTACATCTTGGAAATAAACGTGTGAATCTTTCAACGATTTAGAGAAAAGTTGACCTTGCTCTTCCAATGCCCTAAACATTCGCCCAATTCTTTTGATATTTCCCTCATATGGGGTTGTGTCACTTTCATATGGGAAAACAAAACAAAAATTAAAGCCAAATGAGTTACGAGCATATTGTGGACCGTAGATATTGACAGGGAATCCTAGAACTCTATAGTTGTCAACTTTTAGTGTTATAAGTTTATTGCATAAACTGGGTTTAGGTATCACATAATTCTTAATGGTATCAAAATCGAATAATGGTTGCTCAAATGATGATGAGTCTGGCATATTGTTATTCAATCTGTTATCATCGTTAGATGGTGGCACAATTGACCCACTTGGAACTTGATGAACAACTTTTGTTCCTTCCGTTGGATGGAAAACAGAGTAAAACACAGCCGTGATAGGTACAAACCCATCTGAGCTTGCCATTTTTGATTAACTTGCTGTTTTGGAGGGTTTAAAAGAAGACGTTTGCGGAATTCAAGTGTTTGTGAAGGTTTAAAGATGATTCTTTTCAGTTGAGCACGTGACCGACGTGCAGGGTCTACATCAACTCTCTGATATGAATCCTTTAATTATGAACTCTATACAAGATTAAAACATCTTTTAAGATAATATATAATATTGAACAGTTAACTCTTATAAAATTTTTGCTGAAACACCAACCCAGCTCATTTCAGGTAGGCGAAGTTGTTCTCTGATGAAACTATACACTTCTTGAACCAAAACTCTGGCAAACTCTTCGGCAAATGAGTCAGTCAATCCCTTTTCTGGAAACTTATCCTTCAAAACTGCACGGCAACTACGATACATATAAGATAAGGAAATTGTTGGGAAGACGAGTACTACATCCATACCCATAGTTAATAAACTTGCAAATGTTTCGATCTCAAAGTGTATACACTCTCTGATCAAAGTAGCATAAACATTCCTATCCAATTCTTTAGTGTCTGGATGAAACCAAGGATAGTTTTGATAAAATTTGAATGTATCCACTGCTACTTGTGGATCTTCATTGAATCTTGTTGTGATTCCGCATTCTTCAGCTCTTTTGGCGATTTCTAAAGCTTTCTTGTTTCCTTCTTCATTTATAACCGGTTGCATTTATAGGTACTATGTGAAAGCAATAAGTAAAAATGTTTACAACATTAGCCATGTTTGTCTGTTATTTAAAAGTAAACTTTGTGTGAAAGCCATTCGGAATTTATACTTTTTTCTCACTTTGTGCTAGTCGGTCTAATTAAAACCCCTCGGATTACAATACCGATGCCATTTTATCTTTCTTTCATAAGCAAAACTAAATAATAGAAAATATGGCACCAGTGTATGTTTAAAATGTTTTTTTATCTATTGTTGAAATAATACTAACATGTTGGACCAGACGAACGTATATAACTATTGGGGGAAACAATTCCTTGATGGTACGAACTTTTTTAAATAAAAGACAGATTGAGTTGAACAAGGTGAGAAGACCTGTTACAATGAAAACATCTAATAAACAGCAAGATATACAGTTGATGAAATATAAGAGAATTGTTATGTCCAATCGACATTTAAAGGAATTATATAATGATCCTGATACCAAGAGGAAGATGATTACGATACTATTTGAAATGAGTAAGGAAGAGATTTTCAGTATAGCTATAAATGTCAAGATGAATGAGTTTAATTCTGATAAGGATAGAGAAAAAGAGAAGGAGAAGGAGAAGGAAAAAGGATTCAAGGATAATGATAAGATGTATTTAAATGTGAGTAACGATTCATGGAAATGTATGCTTTATATAAGTTGGAACGAGATTGAAATGTTAAGGAATTGGATGGAAGGATATGATATAAGAAGTGGGAGGATTAACTGGAGGAAATGTGAAAAAATGATGATTAGGGAACTTGAATTTGCATCATCTAAATTCAAGGAGAATGAGAATGGGGAATTTGTTGATGATAGTGAAGATGAAAGTGAGAAGAAATCATTAAGTTTCAAGTTTCGTAAGACTAAGATATCTCCTATAGCTATTAATGTTCACGTTTTTTCTAAAGTTTAATAGATCCATATATGATTAAGATGAACGATATTAAGCTTATATGTTATACATAAAAAGGAAAAGTTATTGTTACAAATAGAAGAGAAGAGTGTAAAACAGTAAAAGAGGAATATGAGTGTTCGATTGAAAGAGCTATTTGAGTATGATAAGTTTTAGGAAAAAATACATGTATGAACACAATTAAGCAGCAACAGGTTGTTGTTGTTGTTCTTCAGTCCATTGTTCATCTTCAACATTTAAGTGATCAACGTCATCGGCTAAGTCATCTTCGTAATCAGCAACTTTGAATGAAAGGGTTGGCTTAACAGCAGCAGTTTCAAAAGTCCAAGTAGAAAGAGCATTTTCACAATCAATAATGATTTGCTTAGATGCTTCATAACCATCATATGAAGGTCTAGTTTCACCTGGAGTAACTGGAGAATCATCTAATAATTCAAGTAATGCCTTACCGTAACCTGCAATAAGAGCAACTTTTTCAGCGTATTCTCTAATAGAATCAAATTGATAAGAGAATGCAGCCTTTAACTTTTCTCTTGTGATGTTAGATAATTGAGCTTCTGCAACTAAAGATTCAGCTTCAGCTCTAACTAATTCTTGTTCCAAGATTGAAATCTTTGGAGATTGAGGATCCTTGTACTTTAAGTAAGCAATTTGATCAGTAATTTTTGCCTTACGGTCTCTTGAAGGTTGAACAGAACCTTCGATATCTCTGATTGACTTAACAGTAATTCTGTATTGATCGTATCTGTCAATGAATTGATCTTCCAATTCACCAATTTCATAGATGAGGACACCTAATTTATCGGTAATATCAGAGACATCATCTTCATTGTCTGCACCCCAAAGGGATAATTGCTTTGCAGCATCTCTTCTTTCACTAGAGCAAGCTTCGATTGCTCTCATGACATTCTTTTCCATCTTAACAAATTGAGCAAGTTTTCTTGCCATTTCAGGTCCAAAGGAACCAGCAGTGGTTCTTCTGAAAGAGTTAGCTAAACCACCAGGACCAAAGAATCTTGGGGATTTAGTTGATGAAACAGGAACAGCAATTGGGTTTGATAATTCAGCAGCTGTTGGAGCTCTTTGATTTCTCAGGGAATAAGTTCTGTGCATTTTTAATTGATATTATCTTAATTAAAAGGTAAAAGGTAAAAGATAAACGATGATAACTGTAATTACATGCAAAGCAGCACTGAAATCGTCCACGAATGCAGACACCATCCTCTTTATACGGCCACGGCCCTTCCCAGCTCCCCTTTCCCGCCCACTGATTCCAGTTTTTCCACCCTTCTCGCTGATTCGCATTGTTTTCGCCCAGTGCAGTAAATGTTTTGTTTGCGTTGCGTGGTCAGACCCCACACTGCATACTCCCTAGTTACCATCTACCACACATACACCCTTCATTGATATGTAAGTACCACTACTACCACTACTGCTACTACCCGCTAACCCATCTACACCATACACAGCACTGCAACTGGAACACACCGCTTGCAACAGTGCAAAACCCCCTTTCAAGCGACGCAAAACACGCCCGAGCCTCCGCGCAGAGACGTCCCAAAGCGGCAAGATCGTTTGCCCAATGCGGAAGGCAGACTTCCCGATTTGGCCACACGCGTTTTCCCTCAATCAAGCCAAGTTCTGCATTAAGTTTTCCCAGTCTGTGGACGTGTTGTGTGTGTAGTGCCAACTGCAAAGCCCTGACGTCGTGGTATGCCTCATCA
Organism: Pichia norvegensis; assembly: GCA_030570285.1. Taxonomy (NCBI): domain Eukaryota; kingdom Fungi; phylum Ascomycota; class Pichiomycetes; order Pichiales; family Pichiaceae; genus Pichia; species Pichia norvegensis. The sequence goes on from JAJLVM010000176.1 coordinate 27,659, forward strand.
GCCACCTGATAGCTGCGCCTCACTTGGAATAACGTCTTGTCGATGCACTCACCAGATAGTGACCGGATTTGGAAACAGTGTCTCAATTGGGAAGTGCTCTTAGTGTGGGTACTTAGGTAGTTACGTATATACAAAATATAGAGACCGTAAACGCTACAAGAGGTGGTCGTAGTAATCAAGCCCCGAATTAGTCGGGCCGATATCTGAATGTTGATAAAGTCGACAAACGACCAGAGGAAGCTCCTGTCTTGCCATTATTAGCATTGACGTTGGTAGTTTTATTGTTGTTCATGCTGTTCATGCTGTTCATGCTCGTTTTTCTATTTACATTGACATTAACCTTCACATCTTGTAATGGAACTCTTTGTTGTAGCGGAGATGGTCTGTGTACTTTACCTTGATTGTTTCGTACTGCGGCATTCACAATTGGGTTGGTAAGTTGATTAGTAGTATTGTTATTTTTTTGCAAACTCTGCATCCATTTATCAGGTGCAAAGGTTGAACGGTTGTTATGTATATCGTTTTCTTTTTCTAATGATGAGGTTGAACGTTGATTCGAAGCTGGATTGAATGAATATATCTCTGCAAGTAAATTTGTTTTATCGATTAACTTGCCACTTTCAGTGACATCCATATTATGCTGTGTATTGTCCTTCGAGCTACTATCCTCATCTAAAAAGCAATCGGTGTTCATATCTCCAGGTTCAGTAGATACGGAAATTGAACTATCAGCTCTCATCAATGTGAATGGTGTGTTCCTATTAATTGTCCGATCAGCATACGTTATCGTACTTTCTGAAATTTCAGAACTATTAATATTATCCTCAAAATCAGATTCACTTGTAGAAATTATTTTGCTATGGTTGAAATCTTCTAATGCAACAGTTTGTTTCTCTTCCTTATCTCCTTCCTCGTCACTCAAAATAATATCGGAATCTTGTCCAATAGTACCATTCGATTCATTCTCTCGATTTATGCTCTGATTAAGTTTCTCATTTAATTCATTAATATCTTCTTCAGTTATATCCTCAACATCAGATGAAGATGCTGTAAATTCAGTAGGCTTAATATCAACTTCAGTTTTCATTATTGGTAATGGTACCATATCGCTTTTCCTTTGGCTAAAAAACTTACTGATAGTCGGTTGTCCAGTTATTTCAGTATCTAAAAGTCGTTGCCTCTTACTCACAGGTGATAATTGATCCTTTTTCTCCTTCTTCTTTTGAATAAATTGAGCAAATTGATTAATTGCCGCTGTTGATTTCCTTTTCTTCGGTAACACTTCAGATTGAAACGGTTGCTTAATTGGTATCTCTGTATGATTTCTCGTTCGAAGTGGTAATGAATCGACATTTTTAATTGGTACAAATGACGGCATTGATGCAGATCGTACTGCTAGGTTTGGATTAATCTTATGTTCCCATGACATTAAGACCTTCTTCGTAAAAGGATCTAGCTCTCCTGTTGCTATTTTTTTATGAATCTCTGTATCTAGAATAAACCCAGTACATGATTGAATAAACTCTTTCGAATAAGTACTTATGACTTCATCTGTCAATGGGTTCAAATGTTGAGGTTGTTGGTTTATCGGGTTGAAAACAATTTGATGTCTAAATGCAATTCTTGCCCTTTTAAACTCATCTTCAAAATCTGTAGGAACATTTTTACCTTCAACTCGAATACTCATTAAAACTCGATCTATAGTCCTGTATGTTTTAGTCAACTGTATTGCTCTTTGAATACCAATACCGGGTATACCCTTGGTATAATCACATCCACTAATTGTAGCCATTAATAATAATTGATCATCGTTAAAACTATTGATATGTGAACCTTTACAATTTTTCAAGTTATCACGTCTAATTTCAATACAACTACCATTTTCCTTAAGCTTAGTAATCAACACTTGACTTCCAAAAACTAATAAATCAGAATCTTCACTAATAATACCATCAACTAAACCTAGTTTCTCCAAAAACACCATTTGAGAATCTGCTTCATATGGTGCAACCACATATTTGATCTGTTGAAGTTTTAACTCATTTATTAATGATTTCGCCATTTCAGGTGAAATATCACATGCCTTTTGATAATAATTAAATGCAAGCTTTGAATTACCATTTCTTTTAGCTTCAACTGCGAGTTGCTTATATTCATGTCTACGCTTTTCCCTTTCCTTTTCAGTACCTGCTTTGCTAGGTAAGTAATCACCATCGAAAACAAAATATGGTGTAATTTGAAAATGTCTTAGCATGTCTATTTTTCTTTTAAAATACGTTATGTATGCCTTGGTTGGTCTCTCTAGAACGAGATCTTCTGCACAGCAGAAAGATGCCTTATGCAACCACGCATAAGTATCAATTGCTAAACATTTCCCCCTGTATCTTTCCAAAGTAGTGTCATTCTGAATCGGCTTCAGCACCGGTAGCAATCCTGACACACCCATGCTATCCTATGTGGTGCTTCAAAGGGAAAAAGAACTATACACTACCCTAGCTAAGTGAGTCAAAAAATGTAAACACTCAAAATATTCCCGACTCCCGGTGAGCACGGTAATTTTTCTATGCACTGTATTGTCCTCTTTGGGTTTCGCGTTGCAACGCGTTGCACGCTTTTCTCAAGCAAGAGCCCGGCACGTGACACGCTCCCTGCTGAGCAACTGAAAAATTACAAACTTACACTCAAGCCATCTGTCAGGCGCTGAACTGGCTATTGATCGAGACATACACGTGAGAGTGCGTCTGCAGTATATAACGAGTAAGCAGACTGTTTGAAGACAGAAATGGGGGGTGTTGAAGATTTTGTGCGTTCTCAACAAGATCTGTTGTCAAGAGGTGTTGAAAATCTGGCTTTAGATGATGATCTAAACTATCAACACCTTGATCCGGGGCATCATCAACAGCGCATACAAAATAATCAGCAATTTCAACAAAGTAACATTGGCATGAATTATCAAGAAGCTCAACCAGTGGAAAATCAGTATGTTCGACCACCACCGGCTACTAGAAAGTCGGATAAAGGACACAGAGGTAGAGCACATCATGCATTTCATGATTTACAAAGTCCTGTTCCTAATCAATACGTGGATCATGCAATTGACCCTAATGCAGCTGCATCAACTATAGGTCTGATGCCACCTCAATTTGGATCTAACTTTGGCACACCTGTTCAAAATATGCAATTCACACCACAGCAAGCAACACAATTTACACCTCAAAATGTGCAAGCACCAAATCAAGTTCAGTCTCGATTTGATAACAACCCATCTGTCAGTGTCAGTAATAGTCATAATATCAATCAAGATGTTGTATCAGAGGACTTGTCAGTTTCCAACTTGAGGAACCAAATGAATGAATACTACAAAAATGTTAATTTTTTGAGTTTTGAACATGTATCTGCACCACCGGCTGGAACCCAATATCGTGCGATTGATCAAGCCAACTCAATACCACAATATTCTAGAACCACAATGTATAGTGTTCCAGATAGCGAAGAGCTGAGAGCAAAGACTAAGATCCCATTAGCAGTAGTGTTGAGACCCTTTGCGGAATGCGTTCCCGATTCTGAAGTGCCAATGGATGTTCCTCAAATCAAAATTGAGGAAATGCAAACTGTTCCTAGATGTAGGAGATGCCGTGCATATCTGAACCCAGCAATGCAACATGATATTAGAAACATGACATGTAATATATGTGGATTTGTTTCTCCTATTCCACCTGACTATGCATCAACAGTGGATTTCCATGGAGTCAGGGATGATTACCACGCAAGACCTGAATTGCACACAGGTGTTGTAGATTATATTGTTCCAAAAGACTATAATTTGGATCCTGAAGTGGATAATAATGCACTGCATAGAATCTTTTTGATTGATTTGACCTACAATGCATACAAGTCAAAACTTGTCGAAACTACATGTTCTGCTATAAGATTAGCATTATATGGGAATCAAGGTGAGTCACAGCTTCCTAAAGGAACTAAGGTTTGTATTATCGGTTATGGTTCTAATATCCAATTTTACGATCTATCACCGGAGTTGGAACAAGCATCCGTTTCAATTGTAACTGATATTGAAGATCCCTTTATTCCTTTTAGTGACGGTATTTTTGCTGATCCTGCGGAGTCATACAATATTATTGAACAAACATTGACCATGATTGAACAAAATAGTAGAGCAGCAGCTACAGAACCTGCATATGGTGCAGCGTTGAAAGCAGCAGGATTGGTGCTCAAAGAGGTATCAGGTGGACAAATTATTAGTGTTTTGTCTACGTTACCGTCATTTGGCCCTGGTGCATGCTCGCAAAGAGTGAGAGATGGTAAGTCAGAAGTTGATTTTGTTAAAGAAATATGTACTGCTGAGAACAAATATTATCAAGATTTGACTGCAGAATTTGTGAAGAACAATATTGGTGTTGATTTACTTGTTGCATCTACAGCGAACGTTGATTTGATCAATATTGGAACTCTATCAGTAAATACTGGAGGTTATGTGAAAGAATGGTTACCTTTCAATGTCGAAAGAGATGACATATCATTCACGTTTGAACTGAAAAGGTGTTTTGATAGAGTTGCTGGGTACCAATCTCAGCTCAAAATTCGTTGCTCTCGTGGATTACAGGTTAGCCATTATTACGGACCATTTGCAACAACAGATGGTTCCGGTGCACCTACGATACCTCTTGTCAGTGGCAATACATCGATTGTTGCAGAATTCCAATACGATTCTAAACTTGATACTAAGAAGGATGCACATTTTCAAGCTGCATTGTTATACACTTCTAAAGAAGGTGTTCGTAAAGTTAGAGTGGTCAATAATATACTTTCTATCACTCAAAGAATTAACGATGTTTTCGACTTTGCAGATCAAGATGCAATTCTTAAAGTAATGATCAAAAAAAGTGTTGGAAAATTTAGTACTGCACCTATTGTTGCGTTGAGGAACAGTTTAACTGTTCAATGCTCTGAAATAATGGCTGCTTATAAACATTATGTGGCTAATAATAACAACAGTAATTCACCAACACAGTTGATTTTACCACAAAGTTTGAAAACAATGCCCTTGATGGTTCTTTCAATTTTAAAATCAAAAGCATATCGAGAAAGAGTTGGATTCCCTGATCATCGTGTAAATAGCATGTTTAGATTATCACAATCCAATTCAGCATCACTTTCTTCATATCTTTACCCTCTTTTATTCTGCATACATTCGTTAGAGGAGAATGATTTTATTGTGAATGAGGAAACAGGTATGATAGAAGTTGGTAAGTCTCTACCATTAACAATAACACAACTTGAATATGGTGGAGCATATTTATTATTCAACGGAGAGAGAATTATGATATGGTTACATTCAGACGTCAACCCTCTTTTATTAAAAGATTTGTTTGGGTCGGAAATTAATTCCATTGATAAAGTACAACCATTTATTGCAACTCTACCTGTTATTGATACTCATATTTCAAGACAAGTACGTAATATGTGTGATTATGTTGCACAACATTTTAATAATGTTGAAAAGCAAAGTGTTGAAATTTGCAGGTTTAGAATGGATCCAAATGAAGCGGAATTTCAACAATCATTTATTGAAGATAAAAATTCAGAATTGCTATGGTCATATTCTGAATATCTAAAGGAAATTCACAAACAAATTGTTACAAAGGGACGTGGTATGGAAAGTCCTGCTTCCCCAAGAAAGGATAGGGACGGTGAGAACATAAGTAGAAGATTTGGTATATTTTAAAGTTATATAAAGAAATAAAAATCAACTTTCTATCGATCTGAACAAAACGTAAACTTATGTTTTGAGTTTTTGCTGACTATCCTTTATTTAAGACTTTCACAAAGCTTAAGCAAAGTTTATAAACGCAAAATACATCAATGAGAAGACATGAATCACGGAGTTGAAGTTATTCGACAAGTATATTATAATAAAAGCAAGAGTTTTAGCTGTATAACTAGGGAGAATGGTAAATATTGTTGAAAGAAAGCTGCTATACTAATGAAAAGTACTATCGAGTTGAAAAAATTTAAAATAATGTTTTATCCAACATTTTCAAAAGCTCTTCAAATGAATTTGATGAAAGAGTTTTACAAAATACAAAACTTTTAGGTAGGTTGAATAACTTTAAAATCTATTGCAAATCACGTGAGGTGCATAATGCGGGGAAATCAAAGTACCTTTAAGTTTCATCGAAGCGGTTTTAGCTCAGTGGGAGAGCGCCAGACTGAAGATCTGGAGGCCATGTGTTCGATCCACATAAACCGCATATATTTTTTTGAATTAAATTACTTTTCTCTTTTTTCTTTTTCTTTCCTTCTTCTTGAAAATTGGAATAGACTACATCAGCATAATCTCATGATAGAACAGGCAATGTATATCATATTTACAGCCCTTCACTATTGCTGTTCTGACGTGCACTCAGCATCCGAAAGAAGCTGACGCAATCCTCCTTCGACCGATATCAGCCAAATCGTACGTTCGCTCTCTCCCGCGCTGGCGATTTTTGCACTTTTCTGTCTGTTTTGCTAACCGATCTGCGTGGCGGGAAATAGCATCTCAGACCAAAGAACTACTATTACGTGGCTTAATTCAGGGTTTGGGGGTTTAAGGTTTGTGTTTCTGTCTAAATCAGAAGATATCATCAGGGGTAACATGCTATTCTGAACAGTTTTGAACACTTTTATCAAGCATTTCGTGGTAAGTTTAATTGATATATTAGTTGCGCAACTCTAGACTTGCTACCTTGTAAGATGATTTAAGTCACCAAAACGGTTTTATCGTTCCTCTTTAACACCACTTTAACGAATAGTAGCACAATCTCCCGATTTTAGTATCAATCGGTTATCTACGAGACCCATATACACAAAACGGACCTAGCTTATCCCATATAAGTACTTCGTCTACCCCATACACCCCATCCTATTACACTTCTTACACCCCCTACAGCAGCCACACCCTTAATGGAATATCTTTACTCGCTCAAAAAGAATATACATCCCACTAACTAATATGTATACAAACAGAAAAACCTTCATCAAGAGACCTTGAACCGGTTCCGTCTAAGTACTGCACACCAGGAAAACCGACTCAGTAACAGAATCAAGCTGGCTGGGAAATGCAACAACTCCCCTCGATTTACCCGATAGCCAATCCAGCAATCCACTCACTCTCTCATTCTGCGGAACGAGAACGCTTTTGAGCGCGCCCGCCGTTTTCCCGCCTAGAAACCGCCATCCCGGTTCCCGACGAGCTAAACAATTTCTGTTGTATCCAATGTGTGTGTGTTAAACTGACATTTCAAATCCAATTTAATTTATATTCATTCACATTAATTGGCAAGGCTACTCAAATTATTGTATTATCAGGTATATTTAACATAAGTTTGGCTTAAAAGTATACATATCTCACAATCTTATCTTGTTTTATCCATTTAAATATTATTAATCCCCTAATAACAATTAGTTTTCAAGTTAGATAACAACCAAGTTTCTATCATGACAACCGCTAACTTTGAAGATTATGAATCTCTGCTTTCCAATATTACATCAGAGGAACAACAACATGATCGTACTCAGCTGTTTTTGAATCAACAACAACAACATCAGCAACAACTACAACAGTCAGTGCAAGCACAATCATCTCAACAACATCACTTTGGTGATAACTCAGATTCATCTCATAATGTATCACAAGCTCGCCCTATATCTGAAGCTAGTAACCATTTTTTTCAAGAAGGTTATAATCAACAGCATAATCAACAACAACAAGAGAATGGATCTCAGTTTGGAAGTTATGTTAGCAACTCATCTCATTATGGTTCTGAAGTTAATTTCAACGAACTCAACGATGCTGTCAGTTCTTTAAACTCTGGATTGTTATCACCATATTCTACAGGATCATCACCAGATGATTTCTTTCTTAGTGCTAGTAACTCTCAAGCTGGCTCTCAATATGGCCAAGAAGATGATGTCTTTAACGTTGATATGGACAACCCACCACTTCATAATGATGTTCTATACCCAAGCCAGTTTAATCCTGTTCCTATGTCAGAATCCGCTTCAAATAGTACAGTCACTTTCAACACTCATGATTATCAATCAGCGCAGCAAATGATTCCAACACTGAAGACAGTCGAAGAAGTTGAAGAAGATTCAATTAAAAAAGAATCTCCAGATGACTCTGAAAAATTGAAAAACACTAGGAACCAATCTTCACAAAGCTTACAGAGTTTTGAAAATGAAGGTGAAAACAATGAACAACCAAAATTGGGTAGGAAAGTCAAATCTTCCCATAACTTAATTGAAAAGAAGTACAGAACCAATATCAACTCTAAAATCATCGAACTTAGAAATTGTGTACCAGCTTTACGTATTTTGGTTGCTAAAAATGGTAACCATAGAACTAATTCTATCAATAATGAAGCAGAAGATAATGATGATTATTATGAAGGAAATGGTTATTCTGATGATGAAGAGAAATTAGATGGTTTGAAACCTGCAAAGAAGCTTAACAAAGCTACCATACTGGCCAAAGCCTCTGAGTATATTAGACATTTGGAGAAAAAGACAGAGATACTCAAGGAACAAAATTTGAGACTACAAAGTCTTTTAGAAAGCAGTAATTTTAATGTTGAGCAACTATTACAACAACAAGGTTATCGACAGCCACAACAGCTACCTCAAGCACAATTCTATCAATCTCAATCTACGAGTATGCAATCATCTCCGTTTAATAGAAGCAACAATAGCAACAGTAACAGTAATCGTGGAAGCAACAATTTAGTATTATCTCCAAATGATATACCACTACCAGATCATCAAACACTTACTGATAAACTGATGATGGGCGGTATCGGAAATATATTTGGCATGTCTGCACTGGATAATTTAGCTTCAAGCTCTTCTACAAATCAAAGAAACTGATACGCAGTCTAGCCGGTTGGTATTTAACATATTGTTTCACCAACTTTTGAATCTCATTATTCTGTATTTGAACAGCTCAGGGAGATATTAGTTGAATTTATTGCTAATGGTTGCTCTTTCCTCATAAGTATTTCATAGTCGGACACTTTTTCATTTTCGAAATAGAAGCTTTTTCTAACACGTAAAGTGCAAATTCAAATCAGTTTTAATTTTCTTTTCATGATGAGTTAGCTGAATGTACGATTCAATGTATCTGAAACTCATTAGTATATGTTTCAGAAGTTAGAGAGACATTGATTAATGATTGTAGTCAGCACTAAAATTTTATTTGCTACATGTTTTGGAATATGACACTTGAACGCAATATGATGTGAAAACATTTAAAATGGCTTTATCTCAATAACAAAGGATTGTGAACTTAAAATGTACACTTCGATAAACAATAAAATCTTTAGCACAACTTAATGCGGTTTAGATTTTTGAAGTTTAGTCTTTACCTTGCTTTAATATTTACTTTAAAATTCTATCCAGCGGAAAATACTGATGATATACAGATATGTCCAGTTTTGAACGTTAACTCTTAGTTTATGTATTTTCTTTTCGTCTTTATAAATATAGCTTTTAATCAGCTTTTAAAGGTCTTCAGGACTGTTCAAAATAAAGCAGACAAATTTTTACATGCATTTTTTTAATTAAATAACATCTTTGATATCAGGAATGTTTAAAAACTAACGCTACCAACATCCACAAATTGTAAAGTACGGATAAGTAAGGGACGATCGCGAAAACCGCTTTCCGAAAAAGCCACCTGGAATCCAAGTTCTAACCTACCAAAACTGAGATCGAATCCCAAATCCCAAATGCGAAATGCAAAATCCAAAATGCGAAATCCAAAATGCGAAATCCAAAATGCGGCAAATTGCAAAATTCAAGGCTTTCGAATGGACTGATAGATACAACTTGCAGTTGACTTCTTGATTTCACACACTTATTCACGTCAACATTGTTATAATTGTGCATTTCCAACTGGTTTTCAATACTTCTTTTAAGTTTATTGCAATTGATTCTTTGAAGTAAAAATTGATACTCTGTACCAAAATGTACAACTACAACAATCAGCAACAGCAATACGGTTATGTCAATAACCCGTATCAACAGCAGCAGCAACAGCAGCAGCAACAACAACAACAACAACAACAACCACAACAGCAGCCACAAGGGTTTAGCAATTGGGGGTCTGCTCAACAAAACCAGCAATCTCAACAATCTCAACAACCGCAATTCAATTCTCTTCAATCTCAACCTACAGGTTATGGCTTTGGAACTCAAGTCGGTGTTCAGCAAACTGGTTATCAACAACCACTACAGAACCAAGCTACTGGTTGGAATCAAACCCCACAAACTAGTTTTCAACCACAAGCTACAGGTTTCCAACAACCACCAACTAGCTTTCAATCGCAGCCTACTGGTTACCAACAACCACCTACTACGTTTCAATCTCAAGCCACTGGTTATCAACAAGTACCTAATAGTTTTCAACCTCAGGCAACCGGACTTCAACCGCAAGCGACAGGTCTTTTTAGAGCTGCTGAACAGCAACAGCAACAGCAGCAGCAGCAACAACAACAACAACCTTTAGCTCAACAAAATACCAGTTGGAACCAAACTGCACCTCCGATGACTAGTTTTACTTCTCAACCAACAGGCGGCTTAATGAACCAAACTACTGGCTATCAACAACAACCACCTACCTCTTTTGGTACAATGCCATTGCAAACTCAAAGTACTGGTTGGAATACGGGCATGCAATCACAAGCTACTGGTGGTCCACTAACAGCTCAGCCTACTGGGTTTATCTCCAATTTGACTAGTTTAGGTGACCAGAAAAATGATCTTGAGCTTCCAAATATTAGATTATCCTTTGTTACGGCTAGAGATCAAGAACGTTTCGAGACAATTTTCAGAAGTAATGTACCAAAAGGTGAAAATGCTATGGATGCCAGTACTGCCAAATCTATTTTGATGAAATCTGGATTATCAGCTGTTCAGCTTTCGAATATTTGGGAATTGGCAGATACTAACAAGTCCGGATCCTTGATGTTCCCTGAATTTTGTGTCGCTTTACATTTGGCCAATATGGCAAGAAGAGGTCAATCAGTGCCATTTGAGCTACCAACTAAAATAAAGAATGAAGTCACAGGATTTGTTGATGCTATTAATTTCAACATAGGTACTAAAGCTAACCATAGCAATAACTCTGCCTTTAACAATGCACCATTAGCTCCACAACGTACTGGTTTTGCTCCTTTGACTGCACAAAGAACAGGATTGACTCCATTAACTGCGCAACAAACATCCGGATTTGTTCCAATGCAAACTGGAATGATGCCACAGGCTACAGGCATTTTTTCTCAATCTGGCCCTCTTCTTTCTCAACCAACGGGCTCCGCTCCACCTATGACTAGCTTTGCTGCTCAACAAACAGGCGGTTTTATGCAACAGCCTACTGGTGGCTTTATGAATAATCAAAATGGGAATTTTGCTCCACAGCAAACAGGAAACTTTATGGGTCAACCAACAGGTGGTATGTTGCCTCAGCAAACTGGATTACAACCTATGCCAACAGGTAAGCCTGGACAATGGGGGTTTGTTTCAGCGCCAACTGGTGGTTTACCTGGTCTTGACATGATGCAATCTCATTTTATGCCTAATGCTCAAACACAAGCGTCTGCATTACAAAATCAAATGGGTGGCACTCATTCATCTAATGTTACATGGGCAATTACCAAACAAGAAAAGCTGATCTACGATAGCATTTTCAAGCAATGGGATAAGGAAAGAAGTGGTTTTGTTTCCGGTGATGTTGCGTTAGGTGTTTTCACCAAATCTGGTTTAAGTTTTGGTGATTTAGAAAAAATCTGGACATTAAGTGATCAAGGCAATAAGGGCAAGTTGAATAGAGATGAATTTGCTGTTGCAATGCATATTATATACAGAAGACTAAATGGTTACGAAATTCCAGTTCGTTTACCACCAGAGCTTGTTCCACCTTCTTCAAAAGTTTTAGAAAATACTGTTGATAGCATGAAGAATGAGTTGAAAAAGCAAGCTTCTCAAGGTGGTTATTCTGCATCATCTAATATCAAACAAGGTGTTACTAGAACAGGTACTACTTACAAGAATGATGATGATTCAGTTGGTTATGTCTCTAATGCAAGACATAGAAAAAGGTCAGAGGAAGAAAAATCTAACGCTTTTTCTACTAAACTTTCCATTGATGAGTTGAAGAAACAAATCCACGAAAAGAAAATTTTACTTGCAGCTATTGATGCTCAAGATGATGACATTTCTGAAAATGATATCAAACAGAAGGCATTAAATCAAATTGATATTTTGAAGACTAAAATCAAAAGTTTACAATCACAATTAAATTCATCTGATTCTATCAGTTTTGATTCTGTTGAACAAAAACAATCTTTACAAGCTAAATTAAACCAGTTTGCTGATAAGGTTCCTCAATTGATTGAAGCAATTGCACAGGTAGACGACAAGATTAAGACAGCTAAGATTGAAATATTTAGACTTAAGTTACAAAAAGAAAATCCTTCAGGAATTGATATCAAGGGAACTGGTCCAAATGGAGAGCTCACCGAAACAGACAAGAGAATTGCAAAACAGAAGGCATTGTTGCAAGCTAAAATGGCTAAGCTTACAGGTAAACCAGCTCCTAATTTTGATGCCTTCGAAAGCAATGAGGCTAAGTTAAACCAAGAAATTATTGCGGTAACCAAAGAGTATGAAGATCAGAAGAGTATCGTTAAGGATATCTCTTCTTCTATCACCGCCTTAATCCACGAAGTCTCAGAATCTTTGAACTTGACTAACTCAATGTCAGTGGGTTATGCTAAATGGGAAAAGAAAGAAGGCGTGCAGAACCAAGAAGTATCTGATTTTATCGACTATTTGAACTCAACCAAGCCAGCACACAAAACTTTGATTTCTTCACCTACTTCTCTGTCAAATCCATATTTACAGAATGAGAAAGCAAAGTCACCATCGAGCGTTGAATCACCATCTACTCCTCAAGCAACTCAAGAGGCGCCATCAACAAATGGATTAACTCCTGCTGAAGAAAGAGCGAGAAGAATAAAGGAAAATGCTCAAAAGAGGATGCAGGAAAGATTAGCAAGGTTAGGTATTTCAAAGAAACCGGCTGCAGATAATCAAACATCTTCAGTTGATGATACTACAAACGAGAATTCAAACGCACCGGTTGTTCCTTCAGCAGAACCAGCAAAAGTAGCGCCAGTCACTGAAGTGAAATCATCTGCTCCTCAACCACCTCCTGCGCGTACTGCATCTTCTCAAATTGCCTCCACTCACGCAGCTCCTAAACAAGAAAGTGAATCTGAGAGTGAAGATGATGACGAGGAATATAAGGCTTTATTGGCCAAGAAGAAAGAAATGGAAGAAAGAAAAGCACGCAAGAAGCAAGAAAGATTGGCGAAACTGAAGGCAGAAATGGCCGCACTGAAACAGCAGGCAGAAGAAGAGGGCGATGATGAGTGGGACGATGATATCAAATCAGTCCCTCCACCGGCTGCTGCAACGACCACAACCCCAGGCCCGGAAACAAAAGAGCCTGTTGATGCACACAGCAACAATCCTTTTGCTTCTATGATCACTAAACAAGATCCTGCGCCAAAGGCTGAAGATAAAACCACAGCCAAACCAGTTGAGAATTCTCATAATCCATTTGCAAAGCTTCAAGCTAACAATTCCAATTCCTCCTCTAATTTGGCCACCATTGACCATGAGAAATTAAAGAAACAAAGAGCTGCACAAATGGGTGTTAACAATGATGATGGTTGGTCTGATTCTGCTGATGAAGGAAGTGATGATGAAATGCCATCATCCAAAAAGCAAGCTGAACTAGCTTCAATGTTATTTGGTGGTAGCGCAGAACCATCCAGATCTTCTACATTTATTCCTCAAGTTCCATCTACTACAACTAACGAAGAACACAATGATACGACCTTGCAAAGCTCTCAACAAGATAATGAAGAAAAATCTGAAGAAACTGCGGCAACTGTATTTCCTCCAGTTGACACAACTGTATCTTCTACATTTCCACCACCTGCTAATTCAGCACTAAATGACGATACACAAGCTGCAACAAGTACTGAAAATACAGAACCTCCATCAAGTAAAGATGAATTTTATGATGCTAAATCAGAGGAATCATCTTTTATTGAACCAACACCTCCGTCTTCTCCTGAAATGACGACTATTGATCCAACTTCTTCCACTACTGATGAGGTACCACCTATTCCAACATCTAATGCACCATCACCACCGGAAGGATTGGCACCACCACCACCGGAAGGATTGGCACCACCACCACCGGCAGGATTGGCACCTCCACCTCCACCACCACCGGCAGGAGTAGCACCTCCACCTCCACCACCACCGGCAGGAGTAGCACCTCCACCTCCACCACCACCGGCAGGATTGGCCCCACCGCCACCACCAGCTTTTACAGAATCAACTACATCTGATCCAGGAGATGTTCCAGCACCACCTCCATTAACGGCTACTACTACTGGAGGCCCTGCCAATATTGGAGCTTTACTCAGTCAAATTACAGGTGGTAAACAGCTTAAAAAGGTTCGTCCTGAAGAACAGCATATTGCTACAGGCGCAACTGTTGGAAAAGTCTTATAAAAGTTGTTAAATTCTCACTATTTATCCATTATATTTTTGTTTAAACTTAAAAAATGTAACTCACTTACATTCCAGCTGCCTGTAGCCGCTATGAAAAAATAAATGTGGCTCCAACAACCACGCGGAACACCAAAACGATTGCGCTAATCAGAGAATTACTCGATATCGAGTCACCAAGCGCGGAGATCGTTTCCCGATATGCTTCCTGGCTTTATAAAGATCGTTCACCATTCAGTCTTGCAGGTATATCCCATATTCTTTTATTTACCAGAAAACCACGTCAAATATGTTTGGAAACATTGCACAAAGATTATCAGGAAAAAACGTTCTTATTACTGGTGCTTCTACCGGTATTGGTTATCACACTGCAAAATATTTTGCAGAAGCTGCTAAAGGTGATATCAAACTGGTCTTATCTGCAAGAAGAAAAAAAAAACTTGAAGCTTTGCAAAAAGAATTGGTCACTGAGTACCCATCAATTAAAGTTCATATTGAATCCTTAGATGTTTCCAAGATTGAAACAATTGAACCATTCCTAAAAGGCTTACCAGAAGAGTTTGCAACTGTTGATGTGTTAATTAACAACGCTGGTAAGGCATTGGGTTTGGATCCTATTGGTAATGTTGACACCAAGGATGTTGAAGAAATGTTTCAAACAAATGTTTTGGGTTTGATTCAATTGACTCAATTAGTTGTTCAACAAATGAAGGAAAGAAATATTGGTGATATTGTCAATTTAGGATCCGTTGCGGGCAGAAATCCATATCCTGGTGGAGGTATCTACTGTGCAACAAAGGCTGCACTTAGATCTTTTACTCATGTCTTAAGAGAAGAATTGATCAATACCAAAATTAGAGTGATTGAAGTTCAACCAGGTAATGTTGCAACCGAAGAATTCTCTCTTACTAGATTCAAGGGTGACACTGAAAAAGCAAAGAAGGTTTATGAAGGTACACAGCCATTATACGGTACCGATATTGCTGAGTTAATCTTGTTTGCTGTTTCTAGACCTGAGAATACAGTCATCGCTGAAACACTTGTTTTCGCTACTAATCAAGCTTCAGCATATCACATTTACAGAGGTTCTTTAGACAAATAAATTTAGACTAGATTTCCCAAGTACTACTTTGATGCAATGAACTGGATCTTTTGAAAGGAGCCAGCTTGAGTTTGAAACTATAGTGTATATTATTTATAGTCGTAAGGATGTAATATAAAGGCTATATTTATATTTAAGTAGCACCATTCTACTTTTTCAGTTTCCTATTGCAGACGAACATCAATCTTGATTGTAATTGTACATATAATTGTGAAAACTACGTTTTGATATCCTTGCTTGCTCGATTTCGAGTTGAAGAAAGAGGCTCGCCAAGCAAAATCCACAAAACTATTACACGCATGCACGTGAGTTGAAAAGCTGCGGTTTACGTTACTGAAAAAGTTCTAGACATCAATAAGCTACTTAGGATACAACTATAGTATAAACTAACGAGCAGCCATTATGGAAACAGGCTACAAACTCGTAGATTCTGCCATAGAGACAGGAAACTACAAGCTTGCTTTAAAACTAATTGAAAAGAAGATAAAAGAGCAACCCAATTCTTCACATTGCATTGCAACCAAATGTTTCATTTTGTCCAACTCAGCGCTGAATGGTAGCCTAGAAACTAATACTGAGGAGGTTTTGCAAATGTGCCTTGATTTGGCTAAGAAAGTTCCATCGGATCCTAAAACGATAAAGTTGTTATCTGCTACTTTCGATTTATTAGACTACACTCCAAAGGAAGATCTATACGAAGTTGCTATGAGAAAGTATCAGAATACAAGTCTTGCATTTGAATGGTTTCAAACGACGATTCATAAGAATGATCTTGTTGGAATGCAAAAAGCTACAATGGCATTATCAAAGTCATTTAAGGTTGACACCGATAATGGAAGAATGATAAAACTCTGGGCTGCAGTATCAATGGTTCTTGTTGTAAACTGCTGCAAAAATGATGGCAAAGTATCTAATGGAAAAGATGTGTTACTTGCAACTCTTGGATTGAAGCTTATTGAAGCAGTCGAAGGCGTGTCTCCGCATGGATTAAATGCCCAAGAAATGTTCATCAAGTGTCAATTATTACTGAGAAAAGGCGAAACTACGCAATGCATTCAAGAACTAAAGTTGTTTCTTGAAAAAGAAAGTGACCTTGAATTACTTTTATTGTACTTTGAACTATTGAAGGAGGCAGAAATGTGGGAACCGCTATACAATGTGACCACCCATTACTTAGTTGATACAGGGGTGGATGATTGGGATACCTGGAAATTGGCAATACTAGCTGCTAAAAAGCTAGATAGGAAACATATGATAGTGGAAGTTATTAAAAGCTACAAAATAGGTAGAAATAGCGCCTTAGCTGCAATGTATGTTTTAGATGCGGCCGAAACAAAAGAAAGAGAAACAGCATTCAAAAATTACTTGACCAAATACTTGCATAAGCTCTGTTGTTTTTTGGACTTGAGGAGTTTCTTAGACGATGATTTTATTTCAAGAGATAGTGCGCTATCCATTTTAGAGAAGGAAATGAATGAAAAAGTTCCAACTGAAATTTTAGGAAACAAAAAGGCAACTGAGAAGGAATTGAATATATTGGTCAACTACGTTAAAATCAAAGCTAGACTTGATCAAACAAACTTTGAATCCAATAAGTTTTTCAAGCAATGCTGCGACTATTATAATGCCACCAAACATTTAGAGAATAAATTAGCCGAATATGATTATTATGCAGGATTCGAATTTTTGGCGCTTGCTATGCAAACATACATAACCATTAACAAAAATCTGGCTGATCAACAATCAATACTGAATCTGATTGTATTGATTGAAAATGACTTAATTAAAAACAAATACGAGTTTCATATGCTATTATGGCTTGCTCACCTGTATTTGAACACCAACATGAGTGCTCCATTGAAGCGAATCTTTGACACTTTAAAAATAAAGAACGTTCAAGTTGACACATTATCTCCGCATTTTATTAACCACATGGCTACAAGAACACGCAGTAATGATTTACTCTCTAAATGTTTAGGCTTCTACACCCACAACGTTGCGGCAGAAATGCCTCCAATGGTTATGAATTGCTTTGAAAAACAAACGTTTAGTAAACTTCAAGGCTTTGTTGAATTTAAAGCTAGAGTCGAGAATTCAATCACTCACTATGAATTGGTTTTAGAGAGCATTCAACATACTCGACTAAATTCTGATAAAGCATCAGATTCAATTACAATTAATTACATCCCAATGCTCAAAGAGGCTTATCGAATTATCTCTTGTGATGGTAATGACGTGACAACAAAACTTCACGATAATATCGACCAAAAGATTTTATGGGATTGTGGAGACCACAAGCCTCATGATGCGTTTTCATCCTTTTTGAATTCTACAATGAGCAGAGTATACAATGATGGCTACGTCAAAATCAATATTTTGAAAGAGTTACTAACTTATGATCAACACTCTCGTGTATGGAATGATTATAAGACAAGATTCATTAATCTTATCAATGATGATGCAAATTTGGTCTCATTTTCTTCAGTTGAAAGAAATTTCTTAAAATCATTTGGAAGTTTACTGAACTCTGACAATGATACAGAACTTGATTTAAGTAGCGTCAAACCTTCTAATTCTATTGATCCTATTTTTAATCATTACTATTTATTGCTTCAGGATTGGGATCGCGTTTTAACAACACTCAAAAAAAGAAGTTCTAAGAAGACTTTCTTTGGACAGAAAGAAAACGTATCTAAGATCAGTCATCTTCAAAAGACCATTCAAAATGCGCTTAAAGAGTTAGATAGAGATGAACTTGCAGTTTCTGCAAAAGCCCAACTCAAACTCAGCAAAGCGAAAAGTCTTGAGTGGTTTTCCAATGATGAGTTTGGTAAGGAGTTTAAGGTTCCGGTTGACGTGATTAATAAATGTTACAAAAATTTTGAAGCAGATTTGCTAAAGAATTTACGTGAAATATAGTTAAGCTGATTAGAAATAAATTACGTGTTTATGAAATTTATAGAGATTATTTCTTCACCTTTTCCTTCTTCTCTCTCACTTTAGCAGGAACAAGTCTTTCTTTATTTCCCCAGACTAATTTATGAGGTTTCATGAAGCTGTCAATAACTGACTGATCAACTTTAGCACGACGCTCCTGGAAACCTTTAACGAATTCTTGAAGGGTGTCGATACACAACTTTTTCAACTCACCACTTAAAAGTTCACCCTTTTTGTAGGAATTATAGGTGTCTTCCAATAATTGGTCATCATCTTTAAAGAATGACAGATATTGGAAGGCAACATCAACGTCTGGGTTACCACCTAACCTTCTGTGATCTTCAACTGTGACTTGACCACCGGAGAATGCATACTTATTGATCTTCTTTTGAATTTGCTTAGGAGTATCGGTCATGAAAATAGCTGTATTTTCATCTGAAGCTGACA
The DNA here is from genome assembly GCA_030570285.1 of Pichia norvegensis. NCBI lineage: Eukaryota > Fungi > Ascomycota > Pichiomycetes > Pichiales > Pichiaceae > Pichia > Pichia norvegensis. Next base: position 46,791 of record JAJLVM010000176.1, read on the forward strand.
TCTTTGTAGTTGATCCCTGTAGAGCTGGGAAGAAACGGGAATGTATAAGTGATGGTTTAGCAAATTTCAATTTATCTGCAACATCTCTACACACTCTGAAATATGGATCTTGGTCAATTGCACATGGAATCAAACATGGAGTCTTTGGTGGCAGACCTAGAACATCTGGGAAAGAGGATGGAAACGCAGTAGCAATTTGAATGGAAGCAAAGTGTAACTTACCAATACAATCAGAATCTTGGAATCCAAAAACTGCACGTGCGGTAGAAGTAGTGATTTGTCTAGATACTCTAACAACATTTTCGTAAAAAGCTGGATTCATGTATTGTAAATCAGAGAAAATAAATGTGTTTTCTGGATTGAAACCAACAGAAATGATATCCTTAGCATTTTCAACAGCATACTGTTTAACATCTTCAATTGTAAGTTTTGGTTTAAACAAGAACTTTTCATCATCAGTCAGTTCAATGACTAAAGGAACATCAAAAACATCTTGTAACCATTTGGTGAAAAGGAAAGGAATCATGTGACCTAAATGCATTGAGTCAGAAGATGGTCCACGTCCAGTATACAAAAAGAAAGGTTCACCATGTTCATACATATCAAGAATACGGTTGAAGTCTCTTTCAGAAAAGAACATACCTTTTCTCATAAAATGGTGTGGGTCATGTCCAGTTACTTCTTTAAAACGAGTTAAGGTTTCTTCACCTATTCTTTTGGTACCAAATTGGGTGATAAGCTTGTCATAATCGATACCAACAGATTGTCCATCAACAACTGCACCTTCAACTTCCCATGGGGTAATTTTTTGTTCTGCTTCAACTTTAAGTTCAGCAACTTTTTCAGTAATCTCCTCTGTCATTTTATTGCTGTGGTTTTTCGAATCACTTGCTGAAGTTTCATCGATAAAAAAAGTTTGAAAAAACGTCGTATAAATTTAGGACGCAATCTCTTGAAATTTCGCTCATGCAAATGAAACCTAATTTCAGTAATGACTAATGACTAATTTATTGTCATTTGATGCAACTTTTCTATGATTACTAGGTAATTATGACAATCACTGCTTATCGAGACCTTCTAGTAAATGAGTTATTTTGTATTTGACTAAACCAAAAAAATTTAACGCATAAATTTTGGTATTTGCTATGTATATTAACTATACTAGTGTACAGCAGGATATATTTCACTTTCTCCATTCAGCTACAGGTCCGCCTATAATTAAACAAATGCACAATCAGATGGGTATTCTTATACTAGAAATATGTAAAAAAGATAATAAATGTCTATACCACATGTTATGGCAACTGAGTACTAGAAACACTGTATGTTGACTCAGAATCGGTTATGTACGCGTTATCATCGGTATCCTCCTGGGATATTTCGTTCCATGAAGCATATGTGAGCATACTAAATCCCACTAAAATAAAAATATAACCAATAACCTGTGCCAAAGTAATTATGATTCCTCTAAATATCCATTCAAAAGCACCAACGATAAGAATTGTCAGTAATGAAGCAACCGATGAGAAAACAGGAGAAGTAAGTGACATCAATCCAAGGAAGCAGACACTGAAAACATGATTTGAGAAAATACTAGTTATCATCACTATCAGTTCTTTAATATTTGAAGGAAGTGAGAATCTGTGTAAACCTAAAATTTGAACAACCAATAAAACAAATCCCATGGAAATAAATGTACTGATACCAATAAGACACATAACAAAGTTAGAAAATGTTGCTTGTCTTCTTGCACTTACCAATTCGGAAGGTGGACAGCACCATTTTTTGTACAAAACTTCATAAAGGCCATACATTATTGCACCGGTAAGGATAATGAAGTTACCTAAAAGTCTATGTTGGTAGTTGTTAGAAGTTCCCTCAACAGAGCTTTTACCCATATAAGCAACAATGAAAACACCACCAATTGCGATTACAACAGAATTTGCTTTAATCCAAGAAAACTTTTCCTTTAAGATCGGAATTGCAAAGACATATGCTGTAAATGCGCTACAGTTGTAAATAGCAGTAACATCACTACCAGTTGATAATGACATTGCAACATACCATGTAACACCAGCAACGTTTAAAATAATAGACAATATCGCAGACATTTTGAAAACATAATGTATAGCTTCGCTTTGTAAGAACTCTTTATAGTATCTGAAACTTTTTTTAGGGTCAGTATAGATAATCTTGTAACCTGGGATATTAGCAGCGGCAATAAGTTCTGCAGTATGGAAAATATTTTGATGCTGAGCTTTTATTGAACTTGCGATTGATTTTCTAAAACCTTTCCATTTTTTATGATGACCATTTATGATCTCATAACCTCTTTTATAGTTGATATATCGTTTTATTGTTTTGAAAATAGCTATAGAGATAAATTGTAATAGCCACAAACCCCACCAAAATCCATGAGTTAAAAACAATAAAAGAATTGGTTCCTGAAATCCAAATTTGGTATATAGAACACTTGTGAGTTCGGTTTGTGTAACAAACGATAGCAGTGAAATCAGGAACAATATCACCACAAAGACAATTTTTAGATAAGAGAATCCATAGCCTGAATGGTAGGATGGGTTTAGGTCTTGCTCCATAATGGTATTTTTCTGCATAAAAACGCCACGACCCTCCTCTTGTGTAGACATATACATTGGCTTTATTAAGAATAGACAAAAACAGGCTTGACGATAAACATGATAAAAGACTTGTGTAAATGAGGAAACGGTCGATTAGGAAAGAACGCGTCGCGGGGGTACCGAAAAATGGTGATGTCATAGTTTTTTATCTACGTGCTTTTATAAGTTTACTATATCTATCTTACTATCTATCTATCTAAGTACTGTATATTTACCAACCTCTGTATGGTACCCAAATGTCGACAACTGTATCATCACCATCAACAATGTAATACCAAGGGAAAGCAGCAGCGGTGATACAACTATGTTGTGGAATGATTTCAATTCTTGTATCAATTGGAATGAGTTCTGTTTTGATACTTTCATCAAGAGGAGTTAAGATACCATGCTCTTGACTCAATCTTCCAACAATCCAGTTTTCATAACCTTCAGGGGAGTAAACTCTACCATGGCCAGGAATAGGTCCGAATTCTCTTGCTAATGCAATAACACCAGCATTAATCAATTCTTCTCCTGGAGGTTTATCACCTCTACCTGGGTAAGCTGAAACCACATCAGCTAAAACTCTACATGAAACATTTTCAATTTTAGCACATCCAGTTCCGACTTGTTGCAAATCACAGAATGGATAGTTACCAGCATGCAGTTCTAATTTACCGGAAAGGTTAGAAATCTTAGAAGCTTCTAACCAATCTGCAGTATGTGCAGTTGGTGTAGAACCAACAGAGATGACAAGATCTTTCAATGCTGGTAATTTCTTTAAAGCTTTTTCACATGCAATATTACCGTGCTTGATTTCATCTAATAAGAAGCTTTGTGCTTGTTCACAGTTGCATGATGAGTAAGCATGACCAGCATGGCAATAGAAACCGTACAAAGAAATATAATCGGAATTAGCATCAGCAGCTTCGATGATTTTGTCAAGTTCATCATCGGTGTTGAGTAAGCCGGCTCTATTGGTTCCCATATTGATCTTAACAAAAATAGACCATTTCTTTTTGTAGTTGTTAGCCTTTGAGAATTCCACCAAAGTTTCAATATGTTTGTAATTATCTAACATAACTCTAAGGGATTCAACTTTTTCTGACAAGTCAGCCAATTCTGCCAATCTTGATTTGACAACAGGTAAACTGAACAAAACGTCTTTAATTAAACCTTGTTCCATTAAAGGAACAAGACCCCAAGCTTCAATTAAAGTTGAGACCACGATTCTATCAGTAGTGAAATCGCCGGATCCTAATTGTAAACGTGTTCCCTCGAGTGTTTTATGAGTTTTAACATGAGCACGAAAATCAATACCTAAATGATTTGCGGATTGTAACATTTTTTCAGCATTAGTTTTAAAAATGGATCTGTCAACGATCAAAGCTGGTGTAGCCAGATCAGATTTCTTTTTACCAACAAATTCGTCAACAAGTTTTTGCTTATCAGCTAAAGGAGTGAATACTGATGGATAACTCATATTTACTTTGCCAAAAGAATGAATAGTTCCAGTTTCATCCAAAGAAGAAGAAACAGTGTATGTTTAAGAAGTTTCAGTCCCCCCACTCTTCCAACCGTTTGCAAGAAAACGGTGTATCCCGACGCACAATCTAACCAACCGCAGCACAGACCCCGCTCTCGCCCGCACCCCACTCACTGACTCGCCTATTCGTTCTTGTTTCTCGACCGCATTCACCTCAACTGGCAATGCAAGACCTCTCTGTGATTCACAGCACTGGTGTACACGGCAACACAGTCTTATATACCTCACACTAAGACTTATGTTGACAGAAGTACATTCCAGGGTCTCAACCCTGCACAACAGTGTCCACACATACTAGTGTCAGCCAAACGGCGGCTTAGCTCCAGATCCCCCGCATAGACCTTCCTGATCGGGCAAAGCTGTCCGGCCCCCGAGGCTGGGCCCCAGATCAGCCCCAGATCAGCCCCAGATCAGCCCCCCCAAATCAGCCCTTCAAATCACTGTGGAAGACAAACCTCACTGCAGATAGCGCGAACTTTGGGCCCGATAACGTTTTCTACGCACAGAGATAGAGGGAGATACTAGAGATAGGCCAAAGTTTCTTCCGGGAGCCGGTGGTGATACACTACAGCCTATCAGAAGTACGTGAATATGATGAGGTTTGTTTCGTGATTTGTCAGTTATTGTTTGTTGAATAGAGTACTATTTGTTACAAACCTTCTATTACTTTCACAATCTTTCTATAATCACTAAACCCATCAGCATGTCTTCGACAAACCAACCAATTTCGAAGAAATCGGCGACTGGAAAAGTGAAAAGTACAAAGTCTAGAAACGGTTGCGTGACATGTAAAAAGAGAAGACTCAAATGCGATGAAACCAAACCACTTTGTCAAAATTGCACAAAACGTGGCATCGTATGTGGTGGTTATGTTGTTAATTTCAAATGGAGAGATTTTAATAGTACTAGTAATACTATAACTTCAGTTCCAGTCAAACCCAAAAATAAAACTTCAAATGTACAAAATAATAAAGCAGTACAAACTCAACCTACTATAGATCAAAATAATGATAAAGATTTACATTTGAAACAGGCAATAGAAGATGCTACAAAATCAGTCACTGGTAGATCATCTGAAGAAATAGCTTTAGCTAATATATTGGTAGCAAATGGGAAACATCCTGATGTTGCAGCATTGATAGCATCAACTATTGCAAGCTTGTCAGATACAGAATCAACAAAACAATTTTTGCTTAACAATAATCATTTGAATAATATCCCCAAAGACAAAGAGACTCATTCATTCGATAATGTCAATATATCTGATACTGAAACAAATGATATAGTTAACGAAAACTCAAAAGAAACCGACAAATCTATGCTGAATTCACTTGCTGAAGTTGCATCTAAAGAATCTCCAAGTCCTAATGTACCTTTATCTCCATTAAACGATAATCCTTCCTCCAATTTTAAGAAATCAAAACTGACCTTTATAGGATCACCGCAAATCCAAAGTTTCTCCAAATCACCTAATATATCAGCCTTTTTAAACGCTTATCAAAACGATTATCACGATACAAGATCACTTTCAGGTCATCAACTTCCAAAGTTTGAAGAAATTGATACCATCCAACTTAATAGCAATAGAGGTTCACCAGCTGCATTGGATAGTCCTAGCTTATCATATCTTACATCATTTGCATCGCCAAAACTATCCCCACTATTAAATGAATCACCATTACAAATACAACATATTCATAATCAATTGGGTACACTGATACCTCAAATCGATATGAATAGTCCTAAGCCATCAAATGCCCCTTATACAGCTTTAATAAATTACGTCAATTCAACAAATTCAACAAACTCTCAACCGATTACATCAAATCAAATGGTAAGAAAAAGAAGCTTTGCAGATCAGTCTAATGTTGGATCTCCTCAATCTGCTACCTCTGAACTTAGCTCAAATTTAGATTTTACAGAACATCATCATCCATCTCGTAATAAATACTTTGTGGCACCTCCAATTAATCTATACTCTTTACATTTACCAGATGACCAACTTTCAACTCTTCAAGCGTTTGATCAACATACAGCAGCAATCATGTCTATCAAAAATGGCCCTTCAGAAAATCCATGGAGAACTTTCTTACTGCCAATGTCTGCAAATCATGAAGTAGTAAGATCAGCGTTACTTGCTATGACATGTTTTCACATTGCTCGTGGTGATGCAGATATACGTGCAAAAGGTGTTAAATATATGAAAGATGCAATCATGTCACTCGTTAATGGTTTAAGCTCGAATAAATCACACAAAATAACTGACTTCTCAGCAAATTCTAATGCAATTGCAAAGAAAACACCACCAGATGTTGCATTGGCTACTTGTATTGCATTGGCAATGGGTGAAGCTTGGGATAGACATATAAGTACAGGTATTGCACATTTAAGAGGTGCTAAAAGTATGGTTGTAAAAGTATTGAATAAGATGCAAGGTAAAACATCAACACATAAAAGGAGTAAAATGAGAAGAAGTACAAGTTTGTCAAATGAGCCAAATTTTAACTTTTTCAATGATGCAGTAGCTGTTGATATGCGCAAAAGTAGTACAGGATTTAGTCCTATTTTGGAAAACTCTAAATCTGCAGCAAATGACGAAGGAGTTGAAGATTCAGAAGACGATAAAGATGATTTATCAAGTTTAAAGGAGAAAACTATCCCAAGAGAGTTACAATTTTTAGTCAATGCATGGATGTATTTTGATGTTCTTGCAAGAATGACAAGTGAATCCGAAACTGAAATGGATTTACCAGAACTTGAGTATGAATTGGAATCAAATGACTCCAATAGTACGAGGGACAAATCTCCTGATGATCTTGAAATTTCAAACTTTAAATCAACTTCACCTTCGTCTACTAGTCACAAAAGCAAATCTAGGTCATTATCGCATTCCACAATTTCACCAAACACACTAAAATCTATCAGAAAGAAAAAACCATGCGAACCTAGTAGTGGATCAGTTATTACCAAATTTAGAAGTTTCAACTTAGAAGAAGGTGACACAATCGATCCATTACTCGGTGTTGCACAATCTCTGTTCCCTTTAATGGGGGAAGCTGCGGATTTGATTGGAAAAGTGAGAAAGTATAAGTGCATGATGCAGAAGAACAATCCAAACCAGAAGGTCATTAAGACACCATTAAGATTGATCTCCAGCTGCGTTGAACTAAAGACAAAGATTGAAAAATGGGAAATACCAAATCTTCCAAACTTATCAAACTCAGTTTACAATAGCAATAGCATCAAACTTTCAACAGATCCAACATTTGATATCAACGCTACTGTTGCTACCGCGGAAGCTTATCGTTACTCAACGCTTTTATACCTGCATCAAGTTATACCCGAGGTTCCAAGTCCATCCTCTCATAGTTTGGCAGAGAACGTCATGATGCTTTTAGCAAGTGTTCCAAGTAATTCTCGTACACTTGTTACCCACATTTTCCCACTCTTTGTGGCATCTTGTGAAGCACAACACGGTGAAGAAAGAGAGTGGGTAAAGGAAAGATGGAACGAATTAGTTGATAAAATGTGGATTGGAACAATCGATAGAGCATGGGAAGTAGTTAAAGAAGTTTGGAGAAGGAAAGATATTGTTGTTACTAATAAAATGAATAAATTTGAAGAATCTAGCGATAACAATGGTACAAGATTAAATGATTTCTCTAACGTAAAGAGAAGGATTAGCTTTGCGATTCATGGTCATGATAGACTTTTAGATGACGACGAGGATAATAATTTCTTAAGTTGGTCACATTGGACAACCGTTATGAAAGAATGGGGGTGGGAAATTTTGCTTGCATGAACATTAAGAATCACGGAAACTGTTTAACCTTTTTATATATAATCATCAATCTCGGTCTCGCATTTATTTAGTTTCGTTATAAAAAGGCTTTAGGTAACTTAAACTAATCAAAATTACATTTATCGTAAAATGTTTCCCATAACTCTATTAAGAGCTTTTGACTTTCGATTAAACCTTCCCAATAAATTTCAATCATATTTTTAAAATCTTTTATTTTGGCAACTTCAAATTTCTTCAATTCTGATTTAAAAATTAAATCAAAATCATCTTTGAATTTAGTTTGCAAATCATAAAATTTCTCAAATCTAGCTATTTCAGATTCGTATTGATTTATTTTATCAGTCTGGCTCAAATTCTTTGATCTAAATTTAATTAAACTATGCTCCTTCTTGTCTTTATGTTGTTTCAAAACAGCAATGCTATTACACACTTTCAGCCTGTTTTCAAAACAGTTTTTTACAGATCCAATGTTTCTAATATATTCATCAATCGTTGACCCAAATGTAAGTATTTGCGACATGTTCTGATTATCCAACAGTTCCTTAATCTTAACTTGTAATTCTTCAAAGTTGTTTAATATCTCTGAAATTTCAGTATTGATCTCCAAATCAGCCAGCTGTTGCAATACCAAAGTCACATCACTTAATGAAGTAGAAAGCTCTTCCCTCTTCTCAAGTATCATATCCAAACTTTGCGATAATTGACGAAGTTGCGCATCCAAGCTTTTAATATATTCCTGCTTCCCCAAAATAAAAGGGTCCTCTTCAACGTATTTAGCAGTGTTAAGACCAATCAAAGAGCCAAAAAACCCTCCACCGTTGGATGATTCATTAATACCTAGATTGATGTTAATCAACATGATTTCAGACATTGTATGGATATCCTCCAAGCTGTTATTTTCATCAGATTCATTTTTTTTCGATTCGACTGCAAAGTTCTCTGATTGCAAAAAAAAGATTAAATCTTTATCATCTTGAAAAACTTTCCTACTAACAATTTTTTGAAGCATCTTCTCCAAAGCTAATCTACGATTCTCAACAAACTTGTCATCAAATCTACCGTATGCTTGTTTTTCAGGAGGAGGTGGAATAATATAGCCAGGATGGTTATTCAACAAACGATTGTAAAGCCACAAGAAATCGCTGTATCTTCGAGTGACTGTGGTATCAGGATACGTGAAAAGTTTTGATGTAGTCTTTGTAGTGATTGTGTAAACAATGTGTGCGTTCGTCAATTCTCCAACTTTCATTGGATCTCCAACTGAAATTTCAAACGGTTCTGGATCTTCATCTTTAATTATTTGAACATTATCTTGTAATGATTTTTTAGTTGGATCAACAGGGTCAGAAACTTTGCTTAACAGATCTTCTCTCTTAATGTTAAACAAAGGTGCTTCACTTTCTGAAATTAGTTTTTGTTTCATTGAATGTGGTGAAGCCGCACCTGTATGATTGTTATTATTGGAATCATTTGTAGAGGTGACTGGTGCTGAAAGCGGGTCCTGTATATCTTTTGAGTGAACTTTCACCCTTCTTGGTCTAAGAAGTTTCACTTTCCTTGTTGGCGAGACAATCCTGGATTGTAATCTTTCCATACTTTCCTTGTCCGTAACTTGGTTATCTTCAGAAGGGGCTGATGCTAAAGTCATAAGCTTTGCAACTTTAGAATCTTCCGGCCCTGTAAACAACTCATCTACATTTTCAATCGCTTCTGGTTTCAAGAAAGATTCTTCCTTACTATCAGCAGTCAACGATTCTAGCAATTGGTGTTTCTTCTCCTTCAGTACTTGAACGTCTACCTCTTCTTTTTCCTGTTCGCCGCCATTAGCTAAAAACGGATTCCTCACATCATTAACTGATTCGTTTCCATAATAGCTATGACTTTGAGAATGGCTTATATGTTCATCCGGAGAAGCTTTGTTCATATCATTGTCTTGCTCGTCGTTGGTATTATCATGATCCTCGTCATCATCATCATCATTATTTTCATTGGGACCGATGTGAATTGATTGCATTGTTTGGGCAAGCTCATTTTGCAGTTTGAAAGGATCGGTATCCCCCCATCCGTTCTCTTCATCCCATATATTACTCATTTCTAATTGATGTTCGTGTTAAAGTAGATGTATACGTAGCAGTCCAATATGATGCTGGTTGTGAAGCTGTAAGCCTCTTAAATGCGTAATGATGCATGTTGATTTTTCGCAGTCTTGTCTTTTCTTGCACGTATATTGATTTGATTAACTGGTTTTAAAGGGCTGAGAAAACACGCATTTGAACATGGACAGAACTAATTTTTTTAAACAGTGTGTTGATATATATAATGAGGAGATTGGAGGCAGGACGGATGGAAGTCAAGAAGAGCTGAAAGTTTCTGAACCATTACCATTTTTGAAAACTGCTAGTTCAACCTATAAATCAATAGCTACAGTTGCACAATTGATAAATGACATCAAGGAGGAATATTTGATAACCAATTCAACTGTTATGTCAGATGCGAATAAGTTGCGTGTGAATATGGAGATTAAGCAGCAGTTTCAAGTACTTTCTAACCAAATCAAAAAGTTTCAAGCAGAAGCTACCAAACTGAATGAACTTGACAGTGATTCTGCTGAATTGAGTGACAGTTTAGTAAAACTTGGTATGAGTAAAACAAGAGTATCAAAGATTGATATCTTGACACGTAATCTTGTTTCATTTGGAGATTATTCAGAGTACGTCAAGGTGAGGAATGATACCTTACGAGTTATTTTTGAACAGACAATCAAGGGATTGTCATTGAAGTTACAACACGTTGTAGAAGAATGGAACAGTATATATGAGAAACGGAATGAACAGCTTGTCCAGCTACAGAAATCGAAGATTCAGCTACCTAAATGGAGAGAAGATGATTTCAGCGTACGGGAGACAATGCCCACAGGTATAGAAGATAAATTTGTTGGAGAGTTTGATTCAAGAGTTGTCGATGAAGAATTTGAAGAACTTGGGAAAACATTACCTCCTGAAGAGTTGGTTCAGTTACAAGAGGAACAGAATGATTTGATGTTGGAGTTGAAGAAGGGTACTATTGAGCAAGTTTCACAGATTGAGAGTCAGATTGGCGATGTTGCTAATATTGTCAGTGAGATAGGTGTTCAATTGTCGTTACAAAATAGCAGTATTTCAATTTTGAATGATTTAAAGGATGACATTACCGTGAATGTGAATAGTGGTAATAAACAGTTAATACGTGCAAAGAATAACAGCAGGAATACAATGGCGATTTTAATTTTCACTCTTAGTATAATATTACTTATTGTTGATTACATATTATGAATTTTTATACGTTTCTGTCCATATTTTATAACTTAATGACACCAGCTCCGACAATAACACCTTCTTTCCTCAAAACTATTCTATTGAGTTTAGCAATATTTAATAATGGTAAACTCTTTTCAGTGACAATTGTAACTTTACAATGTTGGTTTGATCCTACATGTTTCCTTTTCTTTTTCTTTAAATTACCATCCACGTTAGTTTCCACCCAAATAATTGAATCTATACGAGCGGCATACGATATAACACCTCTGAAAAGTATGAATGGTGTACCTTCCATTAAAGGTTTGTCCAATTCAAACAATGAAATTTCACAAGTGATTTTTTCTGATACTTGAACGATATCCTTTGAATCAATTTTAGTAATGATATCACCTATACTAACTTGATCAGGAGTATCAATTTTTTTCAGCTTTAATTCAACAAAATCTCCAGATATTCCAATCTTTTCATTAATACGATCTATATTTGAAGAGTTTATTTTAGATGAAGTTGTTATAATGGAGTCAATTTGAGCCACTTCAAGTGAAGGCCAAATTTTAATTGATTCACCAGGTTGTATTATACCAGATTGGATTCTACCATGAACTATTAGTGAATCAGCCTTTTTAGATACAATAGATCCTGAATCATTAGATTGAATATCTGTTATTGATAATGCAAATGGATCAGTAAAATTTGAGTGATGATTAAATGATGAATTAACCTGTTCTAATACTGTCATTAGGGAAGGTCCATTATACCAATCATTTTTGAAACTTTGAACAATATTATCACCTTTAAAACCTGATATTGGAATTGATTTTATATTATTTAAATTGTAATTTAGATTATTAACTAGATAATCGTTGATTGTATCGTTGATAAGGGTGAATCTATCATGATCCCAATTAATGAGGTCCATTTTATTAACAACAATGATTAAATTGTCAATACCTAAATTTTTGGCAATTCTTAACTGTTCGAAAGTTGAGCCTGCCATATTTAGAATCAAATCTGAGGTTGCATCGATAATTATAATTGCAGAATCTGCTTGGGTTATACCATTAATCATTTGAGGTAAGTAATCTTTATGACCTGGAGAATCAATAATATTAAATTTATAATTTTCAGTTTCGATTTGTGTTTGAACGATATCTATTGTAACACCTCTTTTACGTTCCTCAACAGTTTGATCCATAATCCAAGCCAAAGAAAATGAACCTTTACCTGATTCTTCAGCTTGCTTTGTCAATTTATGTAAAGTTCTTGAATCGACAATTTTAAGATCGTATAACAATCTACCAATAGTTGTTGATTTACCTGAATCGACGTGACCTATAACGATAACAGAGAGTAAAGGTTTTGATATTTTTTTATTAATTTCATCTTGGATGTTAATTTTAAACTTAGGTTTTGTTATATTTATCTTTGAAATCTTTTCAGTTACTATTTTCACTTCATCCTTTTCAGGTTTAACTTCTTGTACCGGTTCCTTTGGCTTTTCGAAATTTTTCTTTATTTTAACAGCTAAATTAAAAGGGATGTTAATATCGATATTCAATTTACGCCTTTTAGCAATTGGGAAGGAAGAGAATAGAGTTGAGGGTAGTACATGATTTGAAGTTGAAGATATACGCGATTGATAATGGTTGTGAATAATTGGTTGATTGGGCAGTTTTGCGGGCAAATTGAATGAAGGTTCCTTATGTGGTAAATCCTTTTCAGTTTGTTCGTCTTCTATAAGTATAGGTATATCTGGAGTAAAAGTTGGAACAGTTTGTGGTATAATTTTAAGTTCATTTTGTTTATTTGATTGTAATTTTTTCCTTTTCAGTAAAGAATCTAAAGGTGAAGAAGAATTTGAAGATTGTACTTTAGATAATAAATTTGACCCTGCTTGTTCTTTCCTCTTTCTTGCCAATTGCTGTAGTTTAGACATTGTGATTAGGTTAAATCAAGGGTGAAGAAATGAAAGTTTGACATACGTTTATGATTCTCAGCGAGAATTTGGAATGCGTCGTCTAAATTGAAATTCGATTCCCAAATGTATTCTTTGAGAATATCATCACTGACGTTATAGTTTCCATCCTCTGCGATTGCTCTCAGATTTGGGAGTAATTCGTAAAGGAGATCATAATCATCGTCATTGAGGTTATCTTCATCGAATTGATCATCTGAGTAATTGTAATCTTCATCAGAGTATTGCATTTTCCTTGATATTGTAGAAGTAAAGGATGTGTGGAAATTGGGGAGTAAAAAAGATATTTTTTTTTTTTCGAGAGGCTTTATATATATTAATCTTATGGAAACGTTACTTTACGTAGTATTATAGAGTTTATTTAAGTTGCCTTTTCTCTTAAGAAATGTGTTGGACATTCATAACCAGTTGGGTTTTTAATAAGGTAACGTTGATGGTATTCTTCAGCCGGAACGAAAGATTCCAAAACTTCGATTGCAGTTGAAACATGTTTACCTTCCTTTGCAACGTAGTATTTATCGTAAATATTTTTGACATCATTAGCTTCATGAGCTTGATTTGTGTTTGGAGCAGTGAAGATTACAGAACGATATTGAGTACCGACATCTGGGCCTTGAGAATTAAGAGCAGTTGGATCATGGATACGGAAAAAGAAATCCACAAGATCTTTGTAAGAGACTGCATCATCGTATTCAATTTGAACAGCTTCAGCAAAAGGTGTTGAACCAGTGCAAATAGTTTTGTAGTTAGCGTCAGCGGTATTGGCAGGGACTGATGAAGCATAACCAACAGTAACACTAGCAAGTTGTGGCCAGTGTTTACGGAACATATGTTCGACACCCCAAAAGCAACCTGCAGCAAAAACGGCCTTCATTATAGATGGTTAGTTGATGAGTAGTGTAGAGAAGTAAGGTATAATCAGACAAACTGGGATATGTTTCCACTGAAAAGTAACGTTTCTGGAAAATACTGAGCCGCATTTGTCAGCGCGCATACAAAAAAAACTGAAACTGAAACTGATTCAACCTTACAACTATCACCACCACTATCACATCCATCCTTATCCGAGCATGACGACCAGCACAGCGGAAGAGGTACTCATTGCCGTGCTACACGTTCTACTTGATCACTACAATGTCACACCGGCAGCCCACACACCGGCAGCACCGGCACTACACGGGTCTGTTCCCGGGCTGTTTGTGTCCCTGCACACGCTGCCCCATCACACGCTCCGTGGCTGCATCGGCTCCCTCTCGCGGACAGCCCTCGACAACGGCCACGAGCTGCGCCGTCTCGCCCTCGCCCCGGCCCTCCGCGACCCCCGCTTCCGCCCGCTCACCGCCCAGGAGCTCCCACGAACTGCTCTCGACGTGGCACTCCTCTCAGAGCAGACTGTCTGCGATCCATTCGACTGGGTTCCTGGCACCCACGGTGTCTACATCGGGTTCCAATACAGAGGTCGCAACTACACGGCAACGTTCCTTCCTCAAGTAGCATCAGAACAAGGGTGGTCTGTCAAAGACACGTTGGAAAACCTTGTTACCAAAGCAGGAGTGGACACATCTTTCGATAATGTCGATGTCACCTACTTTGCCCGCTATACAACTTCAACTGCTTCTCTTAACATCGGAGACTACATTGCTGATAGCTGATAGCTTATAGTGATAGTGATAGTTGATAGCTAATAGCGGATTGACTTGGCGGCTCGTTTTTTCCCAGTTCCCGTATTTTCTCATTTCCTGCTTTTTCCCCGTTTTCGCGCCAACACTTTTTCGTCTCAATGTAATCAGAATCATTTCTACTTGATTTTTTTATTTCACTTTTTATTTTTTTTTTCACTCTAAAATTTTTTTCAGATACTAGAGGAGCTTAACTGTGGACTCTCTTACATCTATCTCCATTTTCGCCACAACACACAACAACAACAATCATGTCTGACGATCTTATTTGGAAAGTCATCAATAAACAATTTTGCTCATTTCAAATCCGTCCGCATGTTTCTCAGAATAACCAAGATTTCTGTAGAAACGAATATAATGTTACAGGTTTATGTGATCGTAGATCTTGTCCATTGGCAAATTCTCAATATGCAACCGTTAAACAAGTCGATGGTAAACTTTATCTTTACATGAAAACAGTAGAAAGAGCTCATACTCCGAAAAATCTTTGGCAAAGAATACGTTTATCTAAAAATTTTACAACTGCATTAAAGCAAATCGATGATAATTTAATCTACTGGTCAGATTTTAATATCAATAAATGTAAGCAAAGATTTACTAGATTAAAGCAAGTTCAAATTACTGAAAGAAGAATGGCATTGAAGGAAGAAAGAGGTGAAGTTTCAGAACGTAATTATGTTGGTGTTAAACATAAAGTTAAAAAGAGAGAAGAAAAGAGAGAACGTAAAGCTTTAGCTGCTGCTAGAATTGAAAAGGCAATTGAAAAGGAACTTTTAGATAGACTTAAATCTGGTGCTTATGGTGATAAACCACTTAATGTTGATGATAAGATTTGGAAAAGAGTTTTAGGTAAAATTGAGGTAAATAATAATGAAAATGAAGAACTTGAAGATGAAAATGAAGAAGATTTTGATTCCGATGAAGATGTATTGTTAGATTCAGATGATGATCAAGGTGGTCAAATAGAATATGTTGAAGCAGATGAAGATGATGAAGATGAATTGGTTGATATGGAAGATTTAGAAAATTGGTTAGGTCAAGATTCTGATGCTGATAGTGATTCTGATGATAATGATAATGATGATGATTCAGAGGATGATGATTCTAAACAGAAACCAAAGAAGATAAAGACTAAACGTGCAAAGATACATGTTGAATACGAAGAAGAACCAATGACAAACATCATAACAAATTGATTCAACTTATCCTAAATTATATCCTACTTTATATAATCTGTATATTATTAATAAAATCGTCAAAAAAACCATTCCTTACCAATATAGTACTCCTCCTTAACATTTTCATCTTCAATTTTATGCTTCTTCACCAACTCATGCTCCCAATCCATTTCAATACCTTCATTTTTCTCTAAAGCCGTACGAGCTGTCCCCCAAGAATACCTAATCTGTTCATTCCAACCCCAAAATTTATTCATATTTTCTCGTACCCATCGAACAGTATTTGGATCACTAGGATACCCTGACCCCCAAACTTCTCCATAACTTTCACACACAATATCACGTGTAACCTTCGCAATAACACTCGCTGCTGATACAATAGGATACAATGAATCTGCCTTCTTTTCAACGTAAATCTCCCCAACTTCTTCAATCGTAAACTGTGCTCGTAATTTCGATCGATAACTTACTGGCGGCCCAACTGTATCAACATAAACACTTTCAACTTTAACTCCAATCTCCTTCATTTGGTCAACAACTGCACGAATCAAAGCTGCTGTACTACTATGCGCTTGTTCGTTCAAATTAATCACATGGCCAGATGGTCGTAACATTTCACTAGAAATATCAAGTGCACTCAATGCAGTAATCCTAAATCCAATATCACCTTGCAATGGACCATCACAGACAACTTTCATAAGTTCCCTTCTTTTACTATCATTCAACACTTTCGAATCTGCAAATTCACACGTGGGTAAAACTTCCTTCGCAAATTTACTCCCACAATATGCTAGTGAATAAACCATTGGTCCAATCAGCGGCCCCCTACCAGCTTCATCGATTCCAATAACAATAGAATCACCTTCTTTTATTCCAGTTGGAATATCACTTCCATAAGTATAAGTATGTTTAGGCGTTTCCTCAGGAACAGTCGGTGGTCTATACGTTTCCATTGCTGTACTTACAAACTCCTAAACACGAAACTACTACAATCACCGTTGCAAACTCTATGCACATTTTTTTTCATGTTACGCGTATAGCCTTATCACGTGACATACCCGATACACCCACAGTCCTTTCATCATTACTCAATGCTTTCACTACTCCCATCACCAACATACTTCATACTGTTTGAAACTCCTTGGGCAAGCTTCCCAGCTTCATCTAAAACAGTAGCCACTCTATTCCAGCCCTTCCACATTTCATCTGTGGCGTCTTCAACTTTACTATTTTCTTCTCGTATTTTACCAATCAATGCGTTGCCGGCTTCAACTTTAGCAGCGACGGCTGTACTAAGCACACGTTCAATCTCCTCTTCATACTGTTCTACTGTTTCCTTCAACATAGCATTGTAATTCTTTTTTTCTTCATAAACTTTCCTCAATTCTTCTACGCTAGTACTATCCACTTCACCAATATCACCATTATTAACCTTTTCACTCAATGCTGATACCCTTCCCCACATAGCTTTCTTCAAATTCTCATTCTCAGATCGCACTTCCATCAACTTGTCAACAAGTTCAGCGAGAACTTCCATATCATCAACTTCAATATTCTCCAACATCGACGTGTACAAGGCATTCCTCCCTGAATCACCATGCATAGAACTTCCGGAACGTCGCTTACCAGGATGTCTTTGCTGACTCTGATGTGGCTGCACATGCTGTTGTTGCGGCACAGTCACCCCATTCTGTCCGTTGATTGTGGTAAAAGAGGGCAGTCGTAGCGGCTGTCCTGGACGACGACTATATCCTGGTCTATCTGGCAGCTGTGGAGCTCCTTGATTCATTATTTTGGAAATGGTATAAAGAAAACAAACAACTTGTTCGTCAACAACAATCGCCAAGAATCTCATCCCCGTTAAAGGCTCAGCTTTTTTTTTGAAAAAAATAGTTGTTCCTTTGACTCTATGTGG
This sequence comes from Pichia norvegensis, assembly GCA_030570285.1. NCBI lineage: Eukaryota > Fungi > Ascomycota > Pichiomycetes > Pichiales > Pichiaceae > Pichia > Pichia norvegensis. Next base: position 64,800 of record JAJLVM010000176.1, read on the forward strand.
AAAGTTCGTTTCTTTTACTTTCGATCCTTTACAAATTCTATTATTTACAAGTGATCTTACAGATCAAGGATAAAACGTCGTATTAAATCGTACGATGTCCATTGGACTGCCATTGATGGCATAATCTTCCACATGTTTGCCGTCCATCCTTTATACAAACCTTTCAATCCTTCCTTTTTCACAATACTCGTGAGTGCATGCCATGTACTATTATATTGAAATCCTAAAGAACCTTCATTCATTGTAGCAACTTGAAACCGACGGCGTAAAATATCAAATGGGTAAACCATTGTTTGAGCCATACCACCACTTAATGCACCTATAAGCAAGATAACACACGTCTCCACCGTTTTACCTGATTCTTCCCATCTTGGGTAAATGTGTTTGAAATTTTCTTTCATTTTTTCGAAAATTGAAAAGTTTAGTGAAACATAAGGCGCAACACCCAAACTAGTTGGTACAAATCCACGGTACAACCCTTTCAACCCCCCTTCTTTCATGTAAATCTCCTTCAAATTACCCCACATAGTCAAATCAACACCACGTCCTGTTTTCATGCCTTTCAAACTTCTAGCTGTAAGCACACTCAATCTAGTTTTAACCAAATCCATCGGATACGTACCAGCAACAGACGCTATACCTGCCGCCATACCAGCTACAAGCTTTTCTCCTGTACCCAATGGCCTCTCACCATGTGTTATTAAAATCTTAAGTTTCTCATATACTGCATATTGAATAGCAGTATACGGCACAATACGTATACAATTAATTCCATTACCCCTGAAAAGACCCTTGTAGCCTTCCTCTTTGTATATTTGAAAAATAGTTGATATCGTTCCTTTTTTGTAGGATTTACCTGTACCACTGCCCTGAACTTGGAATAACACTTTCACTCTTTCCATTGGTGAAACGGCAGTTCTTGATAACGCACCAGCTGCACCACCGCATATAAAAGACAACCAAGGATCTGTTTGCAGCACTCGAAACACCGAGAGTATACTCTTATCTTCTGATGTCATTGTTCTAGTGGCTGTACCGTTGACAAACTGACTAACCACCGGAGTCCCTTGATCTACTTTCTGCTTCACTCGGTGTTTCCTGAACCGTTGTGAAAAAATAGCTCCAATTTTTCCACAGCGTGGGGAAGTGAAAATTGCAGAGCCTACAATCACCGCGCTCACGTGACAGTGAAACCAGCACTACTACTACTACTACTACTACTACTACAAGTGTAACTAGAATGAATCGATTGAAAGCTATTTAGAGATAGAAAGCGTGTTGGGTTATGCAATGGTCTTGCCACCAAGGACAGCCTTACCTGTCTTTTGAATTTTAGCAAGGACAGTGTCGTAGTCTATGCTGTCAGTGAAAACATCAACAGTTTGCGTTTCGAGGTTGGTATCAACTTTTTCAACACCTTCAAGTTTGGAAAGGGCACGTGAAACGGCACCAGAACATCCGGAACAGTTCATTTTAACGTTGAATTGGTAATGCATATTTGTCAGTGTTTGAATTTGGCAAATGAAAAGAAATAAATGCAATCGGAAGAAGAAACGTTTCTGAATAAATAGTAATGACTGGCCCCGGAATTTCTGTGGCTTGTGCTTTGATGGGAGCTTGATTTTTTTTTCCACCGTTTCCGAACCTGAGCAAATTCTTAATGGAGCTGACAAATCGCTGGATCCACACACTGATGCACAAGGCATGGCTGTTTCTTCTCTCAGAGAGAGATTAATACGGTTACAGGGGAAAACTAAGAGTCGTACTAATAGTGTTATTAACAAGGATACTAGGAAACAGGTAGAGAAGCGTGAAAAGAAGTCTTTCTTCAACTCCGATAACTCCATTGATGATGAATCAAGTTTGAAACGCAGTGAAGGTGCACATTTACTAAATGGACTTAACTTTCCAGGTGTTGACTTTAGCAAGAAATTAAACAAATCAGTTTTATATGATGTGGCGAAAAGATTGTCCACAGGGTATTTATTCCCACATATAAGTCCGACGGGATCTTCATCTTTATCGCAAAGCTCTAAAACATCAAAAATTTCAAGACAATATCCCAAATTACTATTACAAGATCAGCTGTACAGTTTATTCCCTGGGCAAGAGACTGAAATTGACAAACTTGTTATTGATTTAGTAAGGGAGGGACTTTTACGCAAATTGAACATGAATTTAGACCAATTCAGCTTCAACATTTTGATCTTACAAGCAGAATATGAACATATTGTTGATGGCTGTTTTAGTGAGTCAGAGAAAGGTATTAAATTTAGATTCCTCGATTTGGTGAGATCAGATTTCACTGCTGCACAGATAGATCAAAGGAGTTTACTTGAAAATGACTTAAATATTCCACAGCTTATTAGCAGAGGTCTTATATGCATCTCCACCACGGATCACATGTCTGGGATTTACAATTTGACAGTTCCTCATTTAGGTGGTCTTTTAAGAGTAATCAAAAATGCAGTCAAATGGATCACAGAGAACACTTTAAGAACACGGGAAAAAATGATTTTGGATTCAGATTTACGTGGTAAATGGTTCAAATCTTACGAGGCGAAAGATAAAGTGCAACAAACTACCACTTTCCAACGTGAACATTTTACAACGACAAGAGTTGGTGTGGCTACAGAAACTACAAAACAAGTAGCAACCGGTCCTGGAATCAATATAGTGAAGTTCCGCGGGATTGGGTTAGACTGGATACTTGCATTGATGATTGGTATGGGAATACTTGAGGTTTATGAATCTCCAGTGGGGATAGTCTACAAAGCCACTGGTAAGACTATATAGTAGGAAATGAGAGTGAATTATACTGTGTAATGAATATAATTTTAACCGTACTTAGCGTAAATATAACTCTTTATGTGATGGCTCTGTGTAACGTCTTAAACCCTGAATCGGGAGACCGCACATGAAAAAAATCAACACTGCTCGACGATTGCCAGTGCTCAAATATTTTGTTGACTAAGAGCGTACACTATTCTTTCTTTGAACATATAATCTTTCGGTGTTCATCCACCCTTGGGCGTCATTACACTAGTTTCAGTGAGTGTGATTTGAAAGCCTAAGCTATTGTCCGTGTTTTCCAACATTGGACCCTTGAAGTGTGGATGGCATAGAAAGTTTTCTCTTCTCAAGTGTGTATCTCCGGTTGATGAGCTATGCTATGACTCTCTCGGTCATGTTCACTTGAACATTCTGTCACTAAATGCTGATTTCAGCTAATATTTCTTACGTTTTTTGAATAGTAAATCTACTGCCTTAACTTTACCTTCAGATGATCTTTTCAATTCTTCCGTTGTCTTTCCCTTCGTAATCTTTCCCTTCATCATTTGAGGTTCTTCTAATATACCACACCGGTTAATCCAAACACCATCACCAGTTGGTGTTTCCCACGATTCGCCTTTCTTTGCAACATCAACTTTTTCAAGCCAATCACGCAATTGACTCCATTCCTTGCATTCTCCAACAACTACATAGCCTTCTAACTCTTCGTACTTTCCCCAAGGAACAAACAGTATACAAAGTTCCATTGAGGGAATACCAGGTTTTTCAGCCACACAGACCAAACCTGATCTTCCTGTTAGTTTTTGTTCGTAAGTGATATCAAGATTTTTGAACTCTTTGAAGTCAACCAAATTGAGCTCCTTTTTAAGTCGCCGCACAGGCAAGCCAAATTGAACAAGATATTCAGGTGCTATAACCCTGGTCACCAAAGTTTTTCTATAACTTAGGTTTAAATCATTAACTTTGAATAGTTGAGCAATTTTTTCCGTTGTATTTGGTAAACTTCTATGGAACAACTTCACAGTTGCTAAAAATGTATCAGTTTTATCATTCTGTAGATTCACAAATTCAAGGAAATATCTTGGCATGGGGTGTGTGTTGTACTGTTGCACAAGTTGTGTCTTGTATGATCAAAATAAGCGACCGCGTTTGTACGTAAATCTGCAAAGCTCGATTTTAGTATTATTATCGTTAACGGTGGAATCTGAATAAAAAATATACATTAAATATAACTTGAACTACAAGATAGAATTCAATCATTGTAATTGAACGTAATTACCAGGGAAAACACCTTGAACACCATTCAGTTCACCAGTCCACCATCCATTTTGATCAGGAGTACGTTGAATAATTCGTATAACGTCACCTGCACGGAATGTCAAATCACCAGCTGCTTGCGCAGTATAATCATAGATTGCTCTACAAGTTTCTCCTGCAGGTGCAGCAGGCGTTGTTGATTGTGCAGGTTGTGCCACAGGTGCAGCTGTTACAGGCGTTGGCGATACAGCTGTCAATGGACTTTGGTACCCACCACCAACCGGAGATTTCTCTGCAGGATATCCACCATAAGCATTGCTCTCTGCACCATAAGTAGGTGGTGAAGTTATACCTGGAGCAGCACCATATCCTGTAGTTGCGGTAGTTGGTGGGGTTGCACTATATCCAGCGGAACCATACGAGCCGTACGTTGATGTACTTGCTGCTGTAGTAGTCGGAGCAGTGCCATAGGCAGGAGTTGCACCATAAGCAGGAGTTGTACCATAAGCAGGAGTTGCACCATACGCAGGAGTTGCACCATAAGCAGTACCTGCGGCAGTTCCTGCAGCTGCGCCATATGCCGCGGTTGTTCCATAAGATGGAGGTGCACCGGGTGCACCGGGTGTACCTGCGTTTTGTTGTTGCATTTCAAACCTTCTTCTTGTCATTTCCAATTTATTCTTAGCATGACCAATTTTAAAATGGGTAATTCCAATAGCATCTGCTCTTTCTTGAACATCACCTCTTTTAGCGTGGAATGCTTCAATAATGTCTTGAGATAAATCGAAATATGGAATCTTCATTTCCTCCATTCTGGATGCTAATGTATAGAAAACATTCAATTGCATGAAATACAGTGACACAAACAGAGGCTTAACCATTTCTGCTTCTAATTGAAACAATATAGGCAGTTCAGCTTTCATCATTTCATTGTAGTAATCGAATTCTTGTTGAGCAAGAGCCACATCATTTTCATACTTGTATATTTTTTCCTCATCCTTAACACTTCTTTCCTTTTTATTCTGTATTTTTTGTAAAGAATTTTGGTGTCTGTCAAGATCTAACTGTTTATGATTTCTCTTAACTGCCATTTTACGAATTGATTGAATAATTTTTAATAATTCTTGTGCTGGTTGGACAATTCTTGATTCGATTAATTCCAAATCTGGTTTCAAAGTATCCTTTAATTCATTAACCACGTCATTATATTGTTCACAAGCTTCAATACCTTCTGGATTTCCCTCCGGTATAGCTGAATTGGGATCAGACATTCTACCAGAAATAGGCTTATAAATTTCTTGAATAGCTTTAGAAAATCCAAGTTGATGGTCCAGCATATCATTGACAGCCTTATGGTATCTTTTAGATTCATCACTCAATCTCTTTGTTTCTGCTTCCAATTCCTTGAATCTTCTCTCGGCATCACTATAAACTGCATCTTCGGTGACTGTACCCATATGCAGCTTTTGACGGAAGTTCTGCGGTGCCCGCACAATGGCCTTTTGAAACCCTTTGAAACTCATTAATTCTGACTCTTATTTGTAGATGCAAGACTTTGTCACCCAGTACGGAGAGCCCAGCACGGAGCGGCCACTGCCACTCTTTGCCATCCTTGTGGTCTTGAAGACTCGCCAGCCAGCCAGCCAGTGCACAAGCCCCGAGAGACGGGGCAGAATCTGCGGAAGCCATGTGGTGGTGCACGGGTGCACGGGTGCAGAGTTTGCAAAGTGCGGGAAGCTCGTTTGACGCGTTTTTCTGCAGGCGCTGCTGCAAGTTTGCTGCTTCAGCTTATCCCATTTGGGGCAATTTGCCAGTTTCGTGAAATTGGAATGAACTTGCTGTGAGGCGGGCCATTTATTTAGGGATTCCCAGTCTGCGGGCTCATCGTTTCAACTCCCCTCTTTTGTTTACACACACACACTCAAACACCACTACTGAACAGCAGCAATGGCGTCGAAGAATAACTCGTCGCCGTCCAAGAATCCAATATCTTCTTGGTTTAAATTGCTGAAAAAATCGGATTCTCCAACCGAGCAAACATCATTCAAAAGTAATACAAACGCCAAAACACTTTCCAACAGCAATATTAATTTGTCTGATAAACCCGAAACTATCGAAATTGCTATAAAAAGTGAAGATTCATTAGATATCAAGTCTAATTCTGACGCTGAAAAGGAAAATTCACGTAATACTAATGTTTTACATGCTCCAATTCCAATGAATGCACGCTCACGTAAGAATAGTCACAGTCTCTCCTTAAATATTCTCTCTCCGCAGAAATCACCATCAGTGACACCAATTCAAAATCAACTTGTATCATCATCCCCAACTCCATCTAGACCATTCTTAGGTTTCAAGTCTAGATCTTCTCATTCCTTCAGACCACTTTCCCAATTTCTGGATTCTTCTTCATCCAGTCATGTCAATGATCAGGGTAACCGTTTATCCGCTTCTTTTGATTCAAAAGAAAAATTAAGATCTCACAGAGATTCTTTTCTTCAACAAAGACATATGGATTCTATTGGGGATTCTACAATCTTTGGTTGCGACATCGAAGCTTCAACTAAAAACGCCTATGGAACAATCTATATTTCTGCTGATATTGAAAAAGGCTTAAATACCTCTGATGATGTTCTTAATGATAATGCATATGGAAAAGTTCCACTTGTAATTGTTGCTTGTGGATCATTTTTGAAATCTAAAGGTTTGACAGTAGAGGGAATCTTTAGATTAGCAGGTTCAAATAAAAGAGTCAAACAACTACAAATCATTTTCTCTTCTCCACCAGATTATGGTGCAAAAATAAATTGGGATGGCTATACAGTACATGATGCAGCATCACTATTACGTAGATACTTAAGCTCTCTAGTGGAACCATTAATTCCATTGAGTTTTTATGATTCATTTCGTGATATATTGATAGCAAAACCAGAGTTATTGCAATATCTGAAAAATTCAGATGCTAAAATTCAAACTTCAACAGAGTTAGATTCTAAAAAACCCGATAAAGCTGTTAGGAAGATTATCCATGCACAGCGCCGACAAATGTTGCTTGAATACGCCGATTTATTTCAAACTCTGCCACCAATTCAAAAGAGAGTTTTGTTTTATCTCCTTGATTTGTTAGCAATGTTTAGTATGAAATCAGAGTTTAACAGAATGCCAGCTAAAAACCTTGCAGCCATTTTCCAACCTTCAATCCTTTCACATCCATCTCATGATATGAACCCTGAAGAATATGCTGTTAATAGCCTCGTAATTGAATCCATGATAACTTACTCTCATAAAATTTTGATTAATATTCAAAATGAAAAGAAAGGACAAACTACTTCTAAAGAGGTTACGAAAACTGAAGAACTTTCTGATGCTAATGATACCACAGAAGACTTGTCAGAGTCAAGTCTTGCTAATCAAGAAACTGAAATAGGAAACCAATCGATTCTTCATAGTATCGAAAAATCTGCATCTAAACCACGCATATCGTCTCCTATTAAAGGATCACCACTGAAGCATATGGTAACACCTTTGGACCATAGAAATGAAGTGCTAGATCTTGGAGGATTCATGGAACCACCGCAATCACCGTTTGCTGAGAAACATAAGATAGTCGCTAGACCTCACAGTAAATCTGTTTCTCTTACTCCACATAGTGAAATCTTAAGGGTTAATGCAGATTCAGCGTTAAGTGTGGACTCAAAGTTGACTAAATCTGATGATCATTTAAGCACAACACTCTCCAATCAAAGTGAGATCTCATCTTTCAAGTCAATAAACGACTCAAATATTACGGAGGAGGTTGAGACCAAACCTGCTGATCCAGAGCTAAGACCTAAAGTACCCGAGTCTTTGAATCTCATTGACAAAAAGCATCAACTTGATTTAGAAGGTTCAAAATATGAAAATAGTCCTGACACTCCCACTATGGACACTATCTTGAAACAACAATTAACCCCTACTCATTCTAATGAAATAAATAGTTCTCCAAATAACGACAACAGCAGTAACAATCTGGAAAAAGTTGATGAGCTGGATGACAAAATTGAAGAAGAAATTGTTTTCCACGATTGCAAAAGTTCTGGCGCAACAACTAATTTGACAGAGTCTATAGCATCTTCATCATTTTCTTTTCAACCTTCTTTATTACAAGGTCATATAAGTAGGCAAGATTCGGAACTATCCATAAACAAAACACCTGATAATAAAATTGAAAGGGAAAATTCTGAACAACATACGGAAGCAACTGCTGTTTCTAAAGATATTATTAAAGATTTTGATGCTGTCAAGTTTTCTCACCCAGATGTGACAACAGATGTTTCTTTTCAACTGCAGAAAATTGCAACTGTAACATCTAATGATAGTGGTGCTAGTGCTAACAAAAATGCAACTACCAATGCAAAGAAAAGATCCGAATCCATATCTAATGCAGAAAGCAGATCTTCAACTCTATTTTTATTACCACATAAATTAGGCATGAACATAAATAAATCCGAGCCTGGTTCAGACAACTCTTCCCCAACAACACCTATAAAGGAAAAGCGGAACTGGTTTGAGAAATTGAAACCTCGCTCTAATACTAAACACTGAGTAAAACATTCCTTTGTTTAAGTTAATCCTGTATAATTTTTCTATGTAATTTTTTTTAACTGTACTATTAAGCTTTTTTCTATACATTATTATTTGCTTTAATTACAAAGGAGATTTAGTTTATTCTTCTTTTCTTGGAAACTGGTTCTTCCAGTATTTCCAGGTCGTCTTCATCATCTATGGTATGGACCTTCTTTGTGTTTTCTTCTTGAACATCTCCCAATTCAAGTAGGTCATCGTTATCATCATCCTCATCACCATCATCACTTTTCACTTTTTTCAATGGAATTGTCAATTCAGGTAGCTCTATTCCAGATGAAGCGTCAATAACGTATAATTCTACAATATCAAAAACATCATCCGAGTCGTTCACTAAAAGTACAGATTCATTGTCTAACATAGAAGACAGCAAATTATCAAGATTATCTTCAAAATCATAATCATAAAGTAGATTTGAATCCAATGTCATTATCTCAACATCATCAGAATACCCATACTTGGCAACCAAACTGTCTCTTAATTCTTTCAAAGTCGTGTTCTTCAAATCAATCTGAGCTATTCCTTTAACAACTGAACATGCACTACATGCAGGATTCGGTTTGATCAATTTGGCATTATTGACGACCTTGTCAGTTGACGAAGAATCAAAGACAGTCTTAGAGTGTGCCACTCTTTCCTCATTCGTATTGCACAAATAATAGCTTACACTGGATAATGCTGAAAACCCTGCCATCATTGCGTTCATGGTAGCAACAGCTGGAATAATATTACCTGCAATCTCTTTCGTGTCGAACTCGCTTTTAGTAGGGATATGAAATATAAGAGATCTCAAATTTGCAGCAGACATAACAAACCTTAGTGTGTCAAGGTCGTCTTTATCAAATTCAAGGGATTCTCCCTTCTGTAACCGTCTGGTCAATTTTATTAATGAAGTAATAAAAGTATTCATTATTTCCGTGAAAGTGCTTTGATTCTCTGCACCAAGTTGATAATCTTCAGAGAAAACATTCAAACACGTCTCGTAATCTTTAATGGAATCAAAGGATGGTTTTTCTCTTGTTTTCCATAGCTCTTCTATCTTCAATAGTCGTTTGATATCTTCGATAAACACTTTCTCAAATATTCTTTTGATATAGGAAAATTGCCCATCTTTAGCATCTATTATCATTTTTTTAAGATCCGCTAGCTCGTTAACTTCCTTTAATGATGCTTCGGCTTCTTCTTCGTTAGTAAATTCTGAAGAATCTGGTGCCTTTATATCATTTCCAAGGTCAACAAACAATTGAGAGAAAAGAAAATCCTTTGCCCAAGTAATGCAGTGAACAGGTTTTGACGGTGTTGACCTAATTGTGCAAACTGGGAAGGTCTTCGGTGTCTCTTTTGGAACACAACTAAAGCATTCTGATAGGTATGGATATATAGGCTGAGCCTGTCCTTTTAATCCTGTCGTACCACTTTCGTATAGTGGTTTATTTAGGTACAGACACATTCTATTCACATAAAACCTAGCCTCTAAGTTATCAAGTGCATTGTAAATAACATCAAATTGTTTGAAAAATGATAATGGAAATAGTTTCTTGTCTAAGACACTTCCGTGATAAGCAATTAGCTTTGATTTATGAGTGAAATGCTCAACAGCCTTGATTGCAGTTTTCGACTTAGATTCCTTTATATCTTTTTGGCGAAACAAGAATTGTCTATTCAAGTTAGACAAGTCAATGGTATCAAGATCAAGCACGTGAATTTCTCCAATGTTCATCAAGATTAAGTCTTTTAAAAGTTCACATCCGATACCCCCAGCACCAACCATCAAAACTTTTGACTTGTTAAAGGAATTAACCTTGTCACCGAACATTCGCTTTATGTAGCTATCAACTGCCATTGTCTATACTCTTGGTATTATTATGATGTTCCAGCAGATTAGGTTGGTGAAGGAAACTTGATTTTGATGCAAGCCTCAAGTTAACTTGCGCGTCAGATAATTTGGTTTAGCAAGTTCTACGTGGTCTTTCGAACAACTGTTATTCCAAAAGTCAATTTTGAAGACACAATACAATGGCTGGCGATAAATATTCAGTGATACTTCCAACTTACAATGAAAAGGAAAACCTTCCAATTATTACATATCTCATAGCAAAGACATTTAAAGAAAATAACCTTGACTGGGAGATTGTAATTGTTGATGATGCATCTCCAGATGGAACACAAGATGTTGCTAAACAACTTATCAAGGTCTATGGAGAAGATCACATTCAATTGAGACCACGTACAGGTAAACTTGGTCTTGGAACTGCATACATGCACGGATTGAAGTATGTTACTGGTAATTTTGTGATTATTATGGATGCTGATTTCTCTCATCATCCAGAAGCCATTCCAGAATTCATCAAGAAACAAAAATCTGGCAATTATGATATTGTCACAGGTACTAGATATGCTGGAAATGGTGGTGTTTACGGATGGGATTTGAAGAGAAAGTTGATCTCTAGAGGTGCAAACTTTTTAGCTACTGTCGTTTTGAGACCAAATGTGTCTGATTTAACCGGTTCCTTTAGATTATACAAAAAAGACGTTTTAGTTAAAATCATTGAAGCTACGAAATCTAAAGGTTATGTTTTCCAAATGGAAATGATGGTCAGGGCAAGAGCAATGAATTTCACCATTGCTGAAGTTCCAATCTCGTTTGTGGACAGAATCTATGGTGATTCAAAGTTAGGTGGTGATGAAGTAGTTGGTTATGCAAAAGGTGTTTGGACCTTATTCACTACTATTTAAAACTAATATAATCGTTTTTTTATATATACAATCAACTTTTTGTTTTCGAATTAGTCTATTACTTCCGGTAAATCTCAAAAGTGGGTGCAACGCGTTTCATTATGAATGTTTTGACATTTCACGCTACAAATTCTAGCACTGCATTTGATACAAGAACTGTAACTCACTCCACCACATATAGTGCACAATTTCTCTAGCTGTAATGCATTTGGTTTCACCTCAAAAGGGCTTATTCCATTAGTAATTATTCTTGTCTCACTTTTACTCAATTCATCGACATAGTTCGACCACGTTTTCTTTGAAATTATGGCTCTCTTCACCACAGCGCTTGGCTCATTATTACGTTTCACCACTAGGCCCGTCACACTTTTGGGTATATCTATCTTAACATTCTCATTGTAGTTCTCCCTATTGAGTTCATCGAACCGTCTTGCTGCCCTTCTGAGCTCTGCAATAGAAACACTTGATGTTGAATTTTCATCCGTCAAGTCTACAACTTCATTCTCAAAATCAGGTGTTGATTTAGACTTGGGACGTGACGTAAAAAATTGTTCTGCTTGTATTTGTTGAATATTATAATTCACACGTTTCCTTTTAGATGATCCTTGCTGTCGATCACTAGATACATTGTTGTTATCCGCATTTGAAGATCCTTGAGTTCCTCCAAGATTTTTTCGCCCTGAGTTGCCTACTGGATTTTGATGATAAAGTGATGAAAAATAGACATCGGAGCTTCGTCCTCTAGGTATTTCTTCTATATTGACCATGTCAATTTGTGTAGTATAAAGAGTGTGCTAACATTCAATTGACGTTTTTCTTATTTAGGTTTATATTGTAGTTGTAGCAAAATGTGGCGCGACCCTCATCTGCGCCACAAAAAATCATGATCGTTAACTTGAACTAGGATACAATATTAATTCTATAAATGTTATAAAGGATACAAAACTTAAGCATATATTTTGATGCTTAATGTAAATTTTCCTTAATAAGGGAATATAATCTTTGATGCAAATCGCTCAAAATTTTATCAATGTTATCAAAATCACAACAGATTCCATCTCTCAGAAACACGACACTTCCTTTATCCACAACAACAGGGAAATCTGTTCCTTCAAAATATTGACTGATTGTCTTAGAAACTTTTTTAACATAGTTAGTAAAATTACTATTTGCACCACATGAATCATATAAATCTGCGATTGCATCAATTCGACCTGTGTTTTCTGTACTTATTCCTCCTAAGCTAATAAGAAATTTTGAGTTTTTGCTGGAAATAAAATTAGATCTGTGTCGAAGTTCAACTAAAATCTCAAATTTAAAAACATCTGAAACGGTTTTTGTAGTCTTCTTTTTCCCGTTCAATGATTGAAAATCAAATTTCACAGACTTAAAGTACATTATTCTGAATTTTTCAAGGTTAGAAATACTTGGGATGAATCCATTATTTGGAAGAAGTAGAAACTTTTCTGGATTACTTCTAAGATCAATCTCTTGATTGGATTTTTTAAACACTTCTAATTCTCCTTCAGATTCTTTGATTAGATTTTCAATTTTCCTGCAATATTTTAGTGTCAGCGTTAAGTACGAAACCAACTCTTTTATTGATAAATTTTGTACTTGACCGTTGTTAATAATTTTATTCAAATATCCCACATACGGATAATGTGGATTTTTAGGTGGCAAATCCAAAATTATTTCATTATCATTAGTTGCGGAGATTTTGAGAGTTATAAATTCCTCTTCATTATCACCGTATTTGAAGGTGACACCGTTAGGCAAAACATTAACAATAGATAGTTTGGGATTATTGGATACAATCTTAAGTAAATTCAAGGATCTGGTAAATTTCCGAAGAAACAATAGCATGTTGGATAAAATTGATGAATCAGTTGAACTGAATCTATCATTAGATACTAAACCTATTTGATTGGAAAGATCAACAACCGAGTCAATCTTGAAGATTTTGGTACTTTGGTTATATTCAATTGAAGTGTTGCTATCATCTTTATAATTGATATTAGGTAATTTTCTTGAACTATTATCATCGTGTAATTTACCGTACATTTTTGCACTAAGCTCACTGTTTTTTATACTAATCAGTAAAATGAGTGAATCGTACGCATTTTGAATATGGAATAGCGATTGATTTTTAATAAGTAGAACGGCATTATCAGTAGAGGACGTATTCAAATTGTCTATGTTAAAATTCTTAAGTAAGAAGTCATTAACAACTTTCTCGCTAGTATTCATGACCTTCAACTGACATCCTTCTTCTTTTAATTCCTTCACTAATAAATTGGAAATTAATTTCGAGCTGGATAATTTTACAAGATTAACAAGATCTTGATATGACAAATCCATAATGGCAGCAGTTGACTCTATATTCTCAATTTTCTTTTCATCAGAGTTAATTCGAAGCCATGGTGAATTTTCATTGAGTTCGTTAACGTATATCCTGCTGTTCCAGTTTACGATCCATTGCCCTTCTATCGATTGTATTTTGCAACACCATAGTTGCACATTAGATTGGAATCCAAAATGGCCAATAAAAACAGCCCAACCAATTGGCCATTCTTTCCTCCTATATGTAACTATAGAAGTCAAAGGATGCTTAAGAGCTTTGTTTTTAAGATTTGAATAATCAATATCTAGTTTCTGGATTTCTTCCTCTTTTAGTCGAACCGATTTTAGTGGAACCCAACCAGTTGCATTCATCATGGAAGCAAATTCAAGTTCTCTTATTAGCATCCTTAGCCGTAATATTTCCACAAAATCTATACTTTTTCCTGTATTAATCTTAAAAGAGCTAACATTCATCATATTTGTTGGATTTTCAAAATAGCAAGACCCACTTAGTTTGTCGATACAGAAAGTGAAACGTTTGGAAGGTGTTATTTTAAATACAAGTTTATCGGATCCTTCTATATCGATCATCTTTTCAATTTTATCAACAGAAGCAGTCAAATTATCTTTAAGCTTTATGATGATTGCCTGAATATGGAGGTCAATAACGTTTTTTATTAATTTCACAATATTAATACTACCATCACTATCATATAGTTCCAAGTTATGATCTGTAACTTCTATTCCTTCTTTAAACCATTTAAAATTTAAAGAGTGTTTTCCTGTTTCTTTATCGCTAAATTTTCCTATTTGAATTGTTGATTGCTTGAAGCTTTTCCTTTGTAACCAATAGCTGATAGTTATGAGTGATGAATCTGCATTGTAAGTATGTGATAAATGTCCTCTCCATAAACCCATTCTAAGATCAATCAAACATTTGTGAATAAAATATATTTTGGCATTAACAGAGTAGTTGTATAAAATCTGGTATAATCCATCTAATTTTTTCCTTGACAAAATTTGATTGGAATACATTTGGAGAGCGTGGAGGGAAGAGATATCAAGTTTTTTACTCTTTGGTATAATAACATTAAGATCTAACGCAAATCCTAGACTAAAATCAATCAAGCGGAAATCTTCCCCTTCTAATGTCGATATTGCACAAGAGAAATTGTTTGGAACATTAAAGTAAACGCATCCGTTCTTGATTTCATAAGTTTTGAATGCATCTGGAATGTTATCTTCCATTGCCATTTTAATTGATAATTCCACATTCAAGTTTCTCAAAACTTTAAGTACAAATTCTGGTGATAGCTTCTCTTCCGGAATGAAATTGTATGTTGGTAAGTCAGGGCGGCCCTGCAACAAAACTTCCAGTGATGTCAAAAGGTCGGGTTCTGGAAGTTTTGAACTAATCAATGAAGATTTAATAGCCCCAAATGACATTATAATATTTGTTATATGTTCGTTTTGTTCTCTTAGCCAGACAAACAAATCAATAAGCTTGCTAATCTTGTCGTGGTTTCTAGCCCATTTGCACAACACATACAGTCGAACAAAATTCTCTCTGATGGAAACCAGTAAATCAAGAAACTGTTTTTTCTTCTTCAATTCGGGTACTGTTCCTGACTCCATGAATTTAAAATATTCTTTCAGTTTCAAGAATGCATCCGTCGCAATTCTGTCTAGAATAACGTTCAACGGTGTCATATTCATCGTGACATGCGGTAACTCTGGAGGAGAACCCTTTTCAACAACATCAGCATTGTCAGTAGCATCAAAATGCTCTCCATTGACTGCGGTGTCAGTCTGCATAGACATATTTGTAGTAGGACACTGTCTATCAGCAATGTTGCTAGCCACTTTCCACTATTGACATGGTAAGTTGTAACCATTTTCATTGCAACAGGAATCCCCGCCTTGCACACGTGACATGATTTTGTTTTTTGAGCAACCGTTGTGCGGTGATGGCCCGGCTAGTCCCAGTTGTCAGACAAACAGAATTGCGCTTCCTACTTATCAAGCTACAATTGTTGTAATTATTCTGTATTCTTTCCCTAGAGTGATTCTTTCACTTGTCTTTTGGAATTGTGTTTGTTAACTACTTGAAAGGAGTGAGTAAACTTTTCAAACTGGACTTGGGCTTGTTTGCTTTTCATAGAATTTACCTCATTAAAAATGGATAGTCAACAGAGGTCCGAAAGTCCAAAGTCAGTCATCATAGATCCAGACTACAATAAGTCAATTAGCTCGTCCGATGATGCGCCAGTTAGGCTCTCCGATCTTAGAAAACCACCATTTTTGAATTCATCAGGGCTTTCTGATTTAGCAACTACACCCCCATTACAGAATGTCACTAATTTTACATACGCAGATGGAAACCCGACATGCTTTGATCAAATTCAAAATCTTCCTACACCCATTGTCTCTAAAAATGAAAATAAATTAAGATCCCCAATGGGAAGTCCTATTTCCCCGACATTGAGGATACCGTCCAATTCCGGTGCGTTTACAATTTCTAAAGTAAGGAATAAAAATAATCATGTTCTAACAGAAAGCAATGCAATAAAAGTTACAGGAAACACCAACGAAAGAAATAATGACACGTTTGATAACTTTATTGATGTACCAAAGCAGCGAATAAACTCGAGCATTTCAAGTATGATGTTTATGCAAAACATTCGGCCTGTGGATCGAGTGGTTTCATTACCTTTAGCACCCCCGAAACAGAAAGACTGTAATCAAATAAAAGCACCATTGACTGAAGTTAATAATTACAAACCCGGCGATGGCCCATTTTCTGCAAATTTAGTCGATATTGTCACTTTTTCAACTGATGAACAGCGTCGACCTCAAATATGGCATATTGCTAATGAAATTGGAACCGGTTCCTTTAGTAAAGTTTATTTGGAACAAGGCGGACAGGTAGCACTAAAAATTACAGATGTTTCACTAAATAAGGAAGAGGGAAACGATTCAGAATTAAAACTAAGAATACAAAACTCATTAATCAGAGAGATCGAAATTTTGAAATCATTGCGTCACCCAAACATTATTCGACTTATTGGATCCGATTATAGCAGCAAAGAACGTACAGAGAAGATTGAACGCATAGTCATGGCTCTTGAGTATTGTCGAGGTGGTGATTTGTTCAGTTTCATTCTGGAAAGGAGGGAAGAAATGTCACCATCTTTGATACGATGCATTTTCGCTAACATTGTTTCTGCAGTGCACCACTTACATTCCAATAATATTTGTCATAGAGATCTTAAGCCAGAAAACATATTACTTAAATATACACAGCTTGAACTACTCAATAATGGAGTCGAATTATATGATAAAAATGTGCCCCTTGTTGTTCTCTCAGATTTTGGTTTGAGTAAAAAAATTGATAGCTCCAGCTCTTTGCTTTCAACCAGGTGTGGTTCTGAGGATTACGTTTCTCCCGAATTGCTACTTGGAATGCCTTATGACGGAAAGCAAAACGACTGCTGGTCTCTCGGTGTTGTTCTTTATACCCTTTTAGAGGCACGGTTGCCATTTGATCCGTTGCCAACAGAATTGAACAAATTGACTGGTAGGAAAGCAAGTCCATCTCATCGAATTGTAATGATTATGTGGTCATGGTTTAAGGTGAAGGAAGATCCTGATGGAATTTTTTCCGAACCGAAGAATATTGTGAAAATGTTATTATGTAAGCGAAATAAAAGAGCAACCATTCAAGACATAGCCAATACCGAATGGGTCAAAAATATCTAGTAAAATTCCACTTTATTAAAGTCACATTAGAAGGTGTGCAGTGTTGTTTATAAAATTTATAAGGGTTAAAAAAAATACATAAAAGAAAAGTAAAACGTTGCCATGTTAATCATAAAAGAGAGGACTTTAAGTATGTGCAAGTCCAATGAATTAAAATGATCATTTTAGAAAAGAAATTAAATTGTTTCGTTAAGAGATCTATTCATCGTTCAAAAACCAGTAACGATCACCAAATAATTCGTGATGAGATATTTCGAATTCAAACATCTTAATTAAGTTACTGAAGATTTTAGAGTGGAAATAAATTGGGTCAGAAATCTCACTAAATTGATAGATTTGATCAGAAGTTGGTAATTTATCTTGAACAACATGTGAGTTTGATCTATAAGTATTGCTTGAATCTATGTTTTTATTGGCAGATGAAAAGTTGTCTAGTTCAGTAATACCCTCTAAATTTTGTGCTTTTACATTTTGCTTTTCAAGTTCATATTCAAGTAATGGTTTATAACTTTTTTCAAGAGGGAGTATAGCACATAGCCAGATTCTAGTCTTGTAAATCTTGAACAATTCTTTAATTAATCCTCTAAAGTCAAGGCGTTGTAAACAATAGTAATAAATGATTAACTTTTTCTTATCAAACTGGAATTCAACATTTTTTATAATTAAGTCTAAGTTTAAAGTTGCTGAATAGTTGAGACAGATTCTATAAGCCATTATTTCATCGTTATATTTCAAAACCAACTGGTTCAATTCATGAGGCTTTGCGAATCTCAAAATTTGCTTATTTGGTAACGTAATAAAATTTTCGTCTTCATTTATAATAGACTTTAGATTGTTATTACCATTATTCTTACTATTTGCAGATGTAGATGGTCTAGAAGAAGGGTTGGATCCTTGTCCTGAACTATTACCGAATTCAAGACTTTTCAAATGAAGTTTCTTTTTTAAGTAATTAAAGAATAAGGCAAATTTAAAATCAATAACTGGCTTTAAAACCATTACCAAGTCTTTACCTCTATCACCTTCAATTATAATTAAATCTTTAGACATCAGCTGTAAGTTCGAATTTTTAGGAAATGAAATTATGTCTAGTCGGCCATTTTTGTTTAAAATTAATGAGTAGTTTTTATTTCCCATGTGGTTAGAAGATTTTAAATCTTCATTTTGTTTTAACAAAAATTCTAAAAGTTTATCAACTTTTTTTCTAGTAGCTGCAAGATTTGCATCGCAAGATATATTACTGAAGCCAAGCAGATTGTTCAGTTGATCAACAATTTGCATAGCTGTATCAAAATCACCAAAATAAATTGAACACTGTTCAAATTTCTTGACTAAAGTAGGAGATGTTATTATAGTATTAGTTGCCTTATTCAATAACAACCCATCATCTAATTGTACATAAATTTGATCCATATCAGGCGGTGAAACATTCAGCAATGGATTTATAGCAGGCAAAGTAGAGCAATCAAAACTATTTTTCCTCTTTTCTGGATTTTCAAAAAATGTTCTATTATTATTTCCGTATACATTGAGATTACTCAGTGTATTGATATTTGATAATTGTAATTGATATTGTTTTGCTGCAAAATTATCATGATTTGAGTTGACTAAATCAGCAGCGTAACTTGGTCTCCTATTAAAAATAGTATTGACACCACCTTGAAGCTCAACTGGCAATACGAAATTGTTAGAAGATGGAATAAACTGATTATTACTAACATTTTGAGAGTTGAGTAAAGATTCATTGGTAGATCCAAGTGCAAATGAAGATTGAGGAGATACACGAAATTCGTTATTTGCCGATTTTGATGGTTGGTTTATTTGATCAAACAAACCTGCACCATTATTAATATTCAAATGATTGTTTGCACCATTGATACTAAAATCTGCATTGAAAAGAAATTCATTAGATTGTGCAGATGGTTGCGGTGTTGGTTGCTGTGTAAAAGGTTGACCAAAATTAGGGTAAACCTGTGAATATGCTCTTTTCTGATTTGATTGTTGTGATTGTAATTGAGCTTGAACAGCTTGTGCTTGCAGCTGAGCTTGATTTTGCTGAATCTGCAGCTGTAAAAGGTATTGTTGTTGTTGAGCATTTAAGTGTGCTTGCGAGTCACTGTTATGATGATACTGTTGGTGTGTTTGTTGTTGTTGTTGTTGTTGGTGTTGTTGGTGCTGCTGTTTTTGCGGTTCGTCGAATGCAGAAAAGCTGGATGCATGTGGATTAATAAAGTTAAAATTGTTGGTATTTTTTTCACCAATATTGGTGTCACTCGGATTAAAGCCTTGGTTAAACGTCATTGTTGAAAGTTATCAAACAAATATGTTGTAGAGATATGTATCGGTTATTGAACAAAATAAGGAAATTATTGAGGATATTGTGTTATTTGGTAGTCTATTAGGTAGCCACAGCCAGGTTTTATTAAAATCAGAAAAATGTCAATGAAAAGAATGTCTTTTTAAGTTGTATTATGAGATTTCGTTTTGTTTAATGTACAAACAAATAATGTTGATAGTAAAAGCCGGTTATAGCGGCGATATCTTTCTGTTTCAAGTAACTTTGCAATTCTGACAATGAGATGTACAAGACAATTAGTATGTATTGAGCTAGTGACGTTGATAAGGTGGAATTGCGTGTGTGGTGTAGAGGAAAGGATGCAATTAACGCCAGGTTGCCACTCCAGAAAGTGCACGTATCGGTCATTGGGGGCCCAGCATCTCCCAGGGCCTCAAGTTAGCGACGGATTCTCTGTCTTGCAGGTACTCTTTTTTTCTCCACAGCGCATTTTTCACCTTTCTCGCGTAGAAGACAATAGAAACAGTGGGAGCGCTAAACTATAGCTGTAGACTCCACTAAGAGAGTGGTTAGATTGTCGGTATTGTCTCGGAGTAGTCTATACAGAAGTTTAGTGGCAACTACAGTATGTATTTTATATGAAAAAGGTATAATATAGATGGTGAATAATTTATGGACAGTTGAGTTCCAGCCGTTTCAATTAAGGGTATGGTCAAAATATTCTATTTTTAAGTAACTCGGAATAACTAGCGTTAAGACTGCATCACGATTTTGCAATTGCACCAGTTGTATGTTCCCATTTCCATTGCCACACACTATCGCATATTTCCCATTGAGATATCAGGATACCGTAGCTATTTGTATGTGGAGATGAATCCGTGTATCTCCTTCTAATTACATCGTCTATCGCTGCATCAACTTCATCATGGAAAGTGTAGGCTTTAGAATCAATTCCCAAGAATCGACATAAATCAGTGCCTTGGATGTATACTACTAAGGACTCTCCGGTTTCGTCGAACAGTTCAACTTTTAATTGCTTTGTCCTAAGTAATTTATCATCACCAACATAAACGTAGCTATCCTTGGGGTTGATCACTACGATTTTTTCAACAATAAGGAATTGTGGAAGATATGTGTGATACAAAAATGGTTTAATGTCACGTATGAGTGAGTATTTCATATGTTTATATCGCAATATGCTCAATGTTGAACCTGTAGACGGAGATAAATCATCAATTCTCCTTCTTTTGAGAGGTTGAATTTCATTATATGCAGGTGGTGTCGTAATCTGACTGGTACTTTGTAAAGACTCGATTTCATCGTTGTTATCGGTATCGTCAGTGATATCACCATCTAAATCAATCGTATCAAAAATATGAGTATGTTCATAACCTTTATAATAAGCATCCCAAATATCTAAAGCATTATGCTTTTGTAATTGTGATTTTAAATCAGCTAGTGGTATAATGGAAACAAAATTACATGATTGTAATTCAGTTGTTCCAAGGTATTCACGCGTTCGTAACTTAAAATAGCACCATATACCATGATTATCAAGTTTATCAACCCAATGTTGCGGACGAACCAAAACGCCTTCATCTGTAACATATTTCATTTCACCGTAAAAGAAATCGTATCTTCTAACGTGCTTTGTAAGATCGATTGTATCTCGTAGCTGATCTGCTAATCGATCAAAACATTCAGGGAACATACAAAAATTGTAAACTTTATGATTCAATCTTTCATCATTAAAATCTTTCCCTCCAAACAAACTTTCAGACATTGAATAGGTAGGCTTTGAGAAATCAGTTGCAAAGATCTGGTATGGTTTTTTATTGTAGCCAATTTGTGGTGCATATTTCCGTGATATTCCAATTATTAAACCAATGCAGTAGATGTATTCATTTTTCTCATTATTATGCAGTGGTAAATCTTTAGCTCTCGTTATTCGATCTATCTTAGGAATGATGTCAGAACCATATGAAGATTTAATCATTTGTTTGATGTACGTGAAGAATTTGCGTTTGTTGTGGGGTAGAAAAATCAAACGCGTTGTACGCAATTACAACACAAATTTGTGTATAAAGACTTTTTTTTTTGGAAAGATTACGATTATGTTACTTTTGTATGTGAATTTTTTTAATTAATAATCTATATTAACAGAAAGATGCCAGTTGATGACTCAATCCATCATTGAATCTCAAACAGATGTATATAAAAATGGAGGAATTATACAGTGATGGTAAGTGGGGAGAAAAAGGAGAATAAAAAAAATAAGCGTTAAGTGAATTCATTGATTAGAATTATGTCAGTTCAACGAGTTGAGCGTTGAAATGCAAGTGGAAAAATAGAAAAGACTTCATAAATTATAAGACTAACTTCTTTGGTTGTTCCCATGGGTTTTCTTGGTTGGTGAAGTGACCATATGAAGCAGTCTTGAAGTAGATTGGTCTAGCTAAGTCTAATTCCTTGACTAAACAACCTGGTCTTAAATCGAAATTTTTTCTAACAATTTCAACTAATTCAGATGATGATTTTTTGGAAGTACCATAAGAATCAATGTAAATAGATAATGGTTCAGCAACACCAATAGCGTAAGAGAATTGAACTAAACATCTTCTAGCTAAACCTGCGGTAACTAAAGATTTAGCAACCCATCTTGCAGCGTAAGCAGCAGATCTATCAACTTTAGAGAAATCCTTACCGGAGAATGCACCACCACCGTGAGCACCCCAACCACCGTAAGTATCAACAATAATTTTTCTACCAGTTAAACCTGCATCACCTTGTGGACCACCAATAACGAATCTACCAGATGGTTGAATGTGGTAAATAGTTTTATCATCTAATAAGTGTTCTGGGACAACCTTCTTAATGATGTGTTCCTTAATTTCGGATCTAAGATTTTCAGTTGTAATTTCATCAGCATGTTGAGCAGAGATAACGACGGTATCAACTCTTAATGGAATAACAGCACCATTTTCTTGCTTGTATTCAATAGTAACTTGAGTCTTAGTATCTGGTCTTAACCATGATAAAGTACCATTTCTTCTTGCATCAGCCATTGCAGCATTTAATTTGTGAGCTAATAAGATAGTTAATGGTAATTTTTCATCAGTTTCATCAGAAGCGTAACCAAACATAATACCTTGATCACCAGCACCTAATTCTTCAATTGCCTTTTCATAGTGTAAACCTTGTGCAATATCTGGGGATTGCTGTTCAATTGCAACTAAAACGTTACAAGTTTTGTAATCGAAACCCTTTTCAGAAGAATCGTAACCAATGTGCTTGATAGTATCTCTAACAACTTTTTGGAAATCAATGTTTGCCTTAGTAGTAATTTCACCAAAGACCATAATCATACCAGTCTTTGCAGCAGTTTCACATGCAACCTTGGATAATGGGTCGACAGCTAAACATGCATCTAAGATAGCATCAGAGACTTGATCACAAATCTTATCTGGGTGACCTTCACCGACGGATTCAGAACTGTAAAAAAAAATAGTCAAGTTAATGTTAGTACTTAATTCCTGGTAAGGAGGATATTGAACTTTGCGAGATGAAAAGTGATTAAAAATCGCATATTTTTTTTTTTCTTTTCGACTTGAAATATTCAATAGGAGAAAATTGTGCAAGAGATGAAATTTAGTCTGAACTTAAATCAAATCGTATAGCTCAATGATGGAAATAAAACATACGTAAAGAAGAAGTTTTCAGTAGACATTGTTGAATAGGAATGGGGATAGAAAAGTAAGAAAGATCTATGAAAGGTAAAGAAAGGGGAAGGAAACAACCACTACACAATCAAGCGTAGGAGAAAATAGGTTTCTTTTAAGCATGCTCCAGTTTGGTTTGGGCGAATTTTTCACATTCTTATTTTTTTCACATGCGATCTGAGAGCGTTATTTTTTTTGCATGTGAAGCGCGGTCGCTCAAAGCGGCTCGTTCCTCGTTCCTCGTTCCGCTCTGTGTGGCAGTTGCTGCTGCTGGGGCTGAAAGTGCAGTCGGAGAGTAGGGGAACTCTCTTTCTGTATGAACGGTGCAATGTGCTGTAGGGTTTTGCGGGGAGCTGTGCAAGTGTTTGTAGACGGGCAGAAGGTACAGTATTGCACCTGCCAATCCTACGGTAGCCACTCTGTGGTTTTGCTTTCATTTTATCCACCTTCCCGACTCGGACAAAGTCCGAAGCAGCTGAAAATTGCGCGTGATCACGTGTCTCCGGCGGATCAATATTTATAACTTATACGATAAATTATCATTATATTCAATAAGGTTATACAAAACGTGGTTGTTGGTTGCCTACACTTTAGGCTTCTTCCAGAAGTATTGCTTATGCGTCTTTCTACAGCTTCTGAGATGAGATGAGGAACCTTTCAATTCTTCAACAAGCATAACTCTTTGTTTATCACTATCCTTCTCAGGAACGTAATAATATTCTTCATCTAATTGCTTACCAGCTGCATCTTTACCCTGTCTGAAAATGACACCAATACAATCAATATGGTGTATGAGTAAACATCTTACTTGTAGTTTGTTCAAAGAGTGTTTCTTGATTGGGTTTAATTCTAGTAATGAACTAAATGGAGTTTGCAAAACTCTGGAATATGCAATATGATTTGTGAGTAAGTTGGAAATATCTTCAAGTTCTGGAATTGAAGAGAGCACTTCATCAACTTCTTCCTTTGGCATAGTTCTAAGAATCTCTTCTTCTGTTTTCTTGACTTTCTTAGGTCTGCCTCTCTTCTTCATTTCTTCATTTGAAGTTTCTTCAGGTGACTTGCTGCTTTCTCTATGTTGAGTAGTTTCCTTCTTTTCTAAGCTTGAATCTTTATATATTTTCACATCAGAAACTTCAGATAATTCGGATTTTTCTGCTGGTGCAATTGTTGGTGAGGAATTAGCCAATTTATTTTTCGGTTTTTCAATAACTAATCTCTTGAGTTCAGTTGTGTTCTTATGAACTTCATTAGACTCTTGTTCAAATAAACTGTTATCAAGATCCGCATGCTTTTCGTTTTTCAAACTTTTAGGTGGCACATTAACTGTCTTATCTGTGATATTTTGCAAAACTCTTTTCGTAGAAGGTTCTGAGATTGGAGTTGGAGTTGATTCCTTAACTTTATCAATGCTACTCTTAGATAACGCAACAGGAGATGCACTTGGCGAAGCGATAGGAGTTGGTCTCTTGTAAATGATTGTATTTGATAAGGTATCTTTTGTGATTGGACTTGCTTGTCTTGTGAAAGATCCGCTCTTCTTTTCAATTTCACTAAGTGTTGGACGTGTTGAAAACTGTAATTTCTTCTGTTCAACAATCGCAGTTAGCTCTGATGTTGACAATTTTCTCACAGGCTTGGATCCAGGTACAGAATTAGTTAAAGATTCTAGCTTGAGATCACGGTTAAACACAAGTAATGCCAATTCACCTCTAAAGTCCAACACGATACCATCAATAAGAGGAATCTTGATTGATTCCCCTTTTAGCATGAAAAAATTGGTAAAACTGCTATTCCTTTTTAAGATTCTGGATTCACTGTCATCTTGTTCATCATCAGTTTCTGCAGATTCTTCAACAGACACAACATATTCTTGATCTTTCAAATGCCTGACATTAATCAATTTAGGAATGGTAATATTGATACCATTGAATCCTGTACATTTCAAAACAATCATTTTTACATCTTTCTCGTATTTGATTTCCGCGTGTACCCTAGAAATCAATTTATTACTGGAATTCAATTTGAAACTACAAGACATACCAGATCTACCAATTTTGAATGTGTCCCCATTAAGCGGAACATTAATAACATTTCTAAAATTTTTGGCACTTAATGGTTGTGTTGCATCAATTGACATGGATTTATCAAGCTTTACCTTTTTATTTGGATGTTCAAGCTTCTGCTTTGTTAATAACGCGTTATTCTTAGATGGTGACGATTTAACATCAGAATGAATTATTGACTGATCACCAATATCACTACCAACTGTGACATCACCCAAGGAAGAAGATGGATCAGGTGTTAAATAAGCATCTTCTTTATCTTTTTGGTTGAAGTTATCGTTAAATGCATTCTTTAAATTGTGCTTTTGTTGGATGAGAGCACTAAAGCTATCTTCGTGCTCCGAATCGTTGTTTAACAACGGCGATGATGGTGGGAACTGTGTGTTCATACTCATAACCTTGTTAATTCAATTTTCAAACTAAAGTAAAGTTCAAGGGGATTTTAGAATAGAAGATTCAAAAAGTGCAGTCTCTTGAAACAAGAATTCACACCTAACATTTTGGTGTACCACAACTACAAACACTGTTAAACAAAGATAAACAAACGCGTCACGCGTAACAAAAATTTTGCTACCTTCGATTTTGGCACACCGCGTTGGAGGCTCAGCTACAGATAGATAAATAGCAGGGTTTCACACTCATTTTTGCATCACGTGTGTAATTAAAGGGTTTTGTGTGGTTTTGTTTTCTGCGTTGCTTGTCGCGAGGGCAAAAACACAGTCACGAGGAGTTTTGTGAACAGTTTGCGTAAGCCCTCGCGCTCCGCATTGGGCAGGTCGCTCTCTACGGGACTGTAGCGACTGAGTCTCTTACTCTGAATTTGCAGTATGTTGAAAAATATACGCAAAATCTACAATTATTGACCTTATTACTTTTGTCAGTAACTAAACACAAACGACATGTCCAGTATGTACAACTAGAATTATTGAATTTAGCAAGATAATTTAAGAATGAATCTGTGTTTATTACAAATGTCTGGAAAGTGACTTTCAATTATAACATGAAAATTGTTCAACAAACTAAATTAAGTTAAAAAGTCTAGGAAATCAATGAATTATCTACAATATTGTTACACTTTAAATACAATATTAATTGTTAATTTCAACTTGATTGACTCATTTTCACAATAAAAAGATATGAAACTAGATGTAAATAGAAACACATAAAAGCACAGAAATTCGAATTTAAATTAAATGCATCAATCCTTTAATACAACAAATACTAACATTACTGATTATTATTTTTATTATTACAGAGGGTACTCCATCTTTAGGTAAGAAACACGTCAAATCCCACACTTTATGTAAGAGATGTGGTCAAAGAGCTTTCCACAACCAAAAGAAGACTTGTGCTTCTTGTGGTTACCCAGCAGCTAAGATGAGAAAGTACAACTGGGCAAACAAGGCAAAGAGAAGAAGAACTACTGGTACCGGTAGAATGACTTACTTGAAATACGTTTCCAGAAAGTTCAAGAACGGTTTCCAATCTGAAAACTAAATTTGAAGTTTTATATCCAACTTTATAAAATTTAATTAACCTTCTTAGTACATTATAAAAAGCAAATCTATGATCTACAATTATAAAATCTACATCATTTCAAAATCGGCTAAATTCTCAGAATCATCATCGATGTAGTTTATGCTCTTGTATATTCTTTCTGATTCATCTTCAGTTACTAGTTTTGAAAAAATATCCCTTGCAATTGCAATCATTTCATCAGGATAATTGAATTCAATACCATTATAAATATCTGTTTCTACTTGAATCCGATTTTGTATTAATTCTTCCTTCGCCTCTAATGATAATTTGTCTATTGAAAGTATCGGATTCCACAATCCGAAACTATCTAACTCTTTCATTTCCTGTTCAGCAATAAAGATAGTACCGTTATATTTTTGTTCTTTTCTTAGTTTAGTGATGAATTCAATAGATTGATTTTTCATACTATTAGAAGTTATTTTCATCAAATTAGCAATCAACTCTCTGTATGTCAGCTTTGGAAGATTCGTTACTTTAACAATAGATTCACCTTCAAGTAAATGATGGATAATAATAATTGATTTTGTAATTATTTCAACTTTAATACCATTGTTCACTGACCTAGGTGCTCGATAAATCATTTCTTGCTCTTCCCCTAGTAATTCACTTAAAATGCAAAGCAATTTTACATGCATATTATAGGGTAAAGATAACATTATTGATGATGAGTAGAACACTTCAAAAAGGTCCAGTATTTGAAGTTTCGTCCGTAATAAATATTCATCCCTTTTAGAAAAACGACTAGGTTTGTCCTTCAACACCGTTTCGTAAACATCAAAAGAATTGGTTTTAGCTAATGATGATAATTCTCCCTTTGGTACTGCCACAAGTTCTAAAAGCTCAATAAAATCATTGCTTCCAATCATATTATTTAAACCATAAGTGTCGAAATGAATCTGAGAAGGAGAAAGAGTAGTGAGAAACGTCATTAATTGCTCAAGAGGTTTACAACTTTTAGCTGGTAATTCTTTGGCCTTGTGTAGGGGATTTATTCTAATATTCTCAAATGCAAATCTATCTTCATCAATTATTGAGTTCATTAAGATGGATATTGTATTGTGAATAAAATGTACAGGTGTCTTTCTTGACAAAAGGCTATTACTTAGCAATTTATCGGGTATATTTTTCCAGAGTATAGAATTGCATGGTGAATCTTCTTTTGTGAATATGTGAACGGATGCAATTTTACTCAAAGTTGATAAAACATCACTTAAAAAGAAAGCACTGAAAACCTCAAGAATTTTAACATGAATTGGTTTCTCAATGAAACTGAGGTCAATATCATTTTGATTGTCAATAGATATTTGATTTTCACTTGGAAGACTTATGTATTCAAATTCCTGTTTCAAAATATCAGGGAATTCGGATAGTAAAGAACAAACTTGTTTTGCTAATTCACCCACTAGTAGCTCATTTATCGCAAGATGTTTATAATCTAATGAAAAATTAATGATTGCTATTAGAAAAGGTACTGGAAGTAAACTTTCCTTCTTTAATATTGCATGTTCAATATAATTTGCTAAAACTTTTATGAATCTTGATAAGAGGTTGTCAATTCGATCTCTATCTTGAAAGTTTATAAGATATTTGAGTATTGCTGATTTAAAGCTAGTTTCGTTTTTCGAAATTTGGAAATCATCTATAAAATAATCAAAAGACGATGCTATGCTTTCAAGGTATTGTAAAGTTGGCAATTTCATCCCCGGTATAATAAAATTTGATAATGTTTCAATAAATAATGTCTTTTCATTTTGGAAAAACGTAGCTTGATTCACTACAATCACTTTAGTAACTCCAGGTATTGAATTCAATTCATAGTTAGAAGGAATGTTAACCTCATCGTCAGTCATGTAATCATTCTTGGATAGATTAGATGTCGTTGACGTGTTATTATAAGAAGTATTTTGTGTTGAAACTAATGTTTGATTAGGTAATTCACCTTCCACTACCTCAACATGTCTCAATTTTCTCTTCTTGTTAAATGTTTGATTCAAATTCTTATTCTCTGATACCAAAAACTCATTTTTAGAATTTGCTTCCGTTAAATTTTCATTTAATGCTCGTATAGATTCTTCCTTCTCTTGAATGACTTTGAGGTATTCATTTTTTAGTTGTTCTTGCTGTTTCAACTGATCTTGGTGCAGTTTGGCAAGTTGGTTCTTTAAAATCGCATTTTCACCTAATATCTCATATATTTTATCACTATCCGTACTGTTTGAATGTTCTCCTGTAGGTTTGAAATTTTGACTGTTTCGTGTTTCTTGAAATGGTAATGATTGTGTTTGAATCTTTTGCTTTTGAGTTAGTTCCACTTGCTTCAATGCTTGATCGATTTCATCTTCATCAAAAGAGTCGTCAAATGAGTCAGTATCAGACGCCATTACTGAAAGCTGAGTAACTAAACACGGCAACACGTAAAACCGATTTGATCATTTTGACATTACATAAAGCCAAGCGTAGCACGTGATCCACATTGATATGAGCACAAGGGGTCTCTTTACGCATGGCATGCGTGTGCATAATCTAAAAATTTTTCAAACAACTACACACACACAACTCTGATTGCGGACATAACAACACATTATATATACAACGATGGTTAGTGATTCTAAGGAGAGAGACACTATCAATAAATCGAAAAAGTCTGGAATAAAGAGAGAAGTTCCTGAGGCGACATTAGTTCCGGTACAACCAAAGCCTCTTAGTTCAAAGGATAAAGATACGAAGAGACTTATAGTTGTATTGACACAGGCATGTTTAGAAACTCATAAAGTAAGTTCCAGTGGAGGACCATCACATGATAAATATGTTTTACTAAATTGTGATGATCATCAAGGTCTTTTAAGAAAAATGGGACGTGATATATCCGAAGCTAGACCAGATATTACGCATCAATGTCTTTTGACATTATTAGATTCACCAATAAATAAAGCTGGAAAACTACAAGTTTATATTCAAACAGCAAAGAATGTATTGATTGAAGTTAACCCATCTGTTCGTATTCCAAGAACTTTCAAAAGATTTTCAGGTTTGATGGTTCAGCTCCTTCATCAATTATCAATTAGAAGTGTTGATTCTGAGGATAAATTACTGAAAGTTATCAAAAACCCAATTACAGATCATTTACCAACAAAATGTCGTAAAATCACTCTTTCATTCGATGCAGAAGTTGTTAAGCCACAAGAATATATTAATACATTAGCAGATGATGAAAGTTTATGTGTCTTTGTTGGTGCTATGGCTAGAGGTAAAGATAATTTTGCCGATGAGATTATAGATGAAAAGATTGGTTTGTCAGAATACCCATTATCTGCATCTGTTGCATGTAGTAAAATGTGTCATGGTGCAGAAGATGCCTGGAATATTATGTAATTTTCTGTCCATTAATTTATAGAACAATTGGAAGAAGTATCTGCACTGGAACTCATTAACGCTAAAGTACAATTGGGAAGATATACATTGCATCTTTTACTGCTGTACTTTTGGTGAATCTTAAGTAGCCTGGAAAATGGCTATCTTTAATTATGTGCTTACGTAAGAAATTTTTTGTACGACACGAGAATTGTCGCAGGTTGCCCTAAACTGATACAGTTTAACTTCCTTTTCAGGCAAAAGCAAACTAGTAGAACTTTACTCAGAGGTTTGTTGACGGTATTAGATAGCTTTTTGATGTGTTTGGTTTGCTTTTTACCTTTATCAAAACATTTTATTTTTCTTTTAGAATTTATAAATTTTGTAAAGATAAGTTAACATAAAGTTTTCCTAAAATATTTGCTATCTAACCTAAACTTTAATTTTTAAAATGCCTATTTTCGAATCTCCTGCTATTTACGTTCAAAGTGTTTTCACTACAGTTGCAACCTATTTTATTCAACATGCATACATTAAGCCTGTTATTGACTTACACTCAACTGATGCCAACTTTGTTCCCTTGGTCCCAACAAAGGCAGTTCATGTTAGAAGGGATAACAATGCAAGACAAACTAAGATCAATGTTTTTGATAATAAAGGTAACAAGATATATACTATTGAAAGACACTCTGCATCTACTCCTACGTGGTCAATGTTTACATCTCCAAATAGACATGAAATTGCTACCATTAGAGCAGGATTTTTCCTTAAATCCTTTGATTTCCATAACAAACCAGGTATTCAACATAGAGTTTTGGGAGCAGAAACAGGGTTATCAGGTAGATTAAAGACATTTTATTTAAATGATGGTCATAAATACGTTTGGACTAGAGGAGCCAAATTTCTCGAAAAAATTACAAATCCTGGTGGAAACGAGGAGGAAACAAGAGAGCGTATTGCTAAAGTTAAATTAATGAGACAACGTAAATTTGATTATGAACTAGTAATTGATGAAAAAAAGGTTGATTTAGAAGTTGCAATTGCAACAGGATTCCTCTGTATGATGACCTTTTGGGGTATGGGTGATATTACTGAAACAGTTGGTCCAACATATATTCCAGAACCTATTGAAGAACCTGAACTAGCAAAGGCAGGTTCAGATTCAGTTCAAGATCCAATTGTTATTGAAAAAGTGATTGAACGGATAATTGAAAAAGTTGTACCTGTTGATAGAGTTGTTGAAAAAATTGTTGCAGCTCCTGTTACAGTTGCTAAAGTTAGCTCTGAGACTATTCAACCAAATATTACATTTGAGGTTGATGCCGAGGACGACGCCGACGTGATTATTGAAAAGGCTTAGAGAGTCAACGAGTAGAATCAACAAGTAGAAATAATGTTTAGATTACCGAATGATTGTGTAATAGTACTAAATGCATCCCACACCGAAATCACGGGTTAATTTGTAGCACTGGAAATTGCAGCGCCCGGCCCGGGGGCGGAGTCACTCCCACAAAACACCCCCAACCGCAGTGAGTCCCCCATAATCCCCCCACACTCCCCCCTGATCTCCCCACGCCAGCGGCACCGCCCGCCCCGGAGAATCCCAGCTTAAACTAGTGCGGGCAGTCCCAATCACAAGATGTCAGGGATGCTATCAGATCATCGTGACACTCCGTGACCACACAACTGTCTTCTCAATTTTATAAGCGTATCTGTCCTTTCCGGTTCATCCATTTGCACATTGGCACTGTATCTCTTTGTACTTTAATACCAAAACTATTTGCTCTAATCAATTGCTTAACTTAATTTTACTACATTAATCACACACTTTAAATAACACACCCATACACACACTTTTAACAAAAGATAAACACAAATTGTCAATTAAAAATGTCTGGTAGAAGAAACTCCTCTGTATCCACTGCTGTTTGTCCATTATGCAATGGTCTATCCTGGTCTGGCCAGGACGGCGAAACTATTCCTGATGATGTTCAAGCACTTATGAAGGAGTTCCCAAAGAAATCCTGGTGCACCTGTGGACATGTGCTGGACACACCTCTTCCACACCTCCCACCAAAAGCTGGTACCGGTGACAGAAGACCATCCACTTGATCCACTCAACTCACTTTCTCACTATGAAACACTTTGATCCTCATTGTAATTGTATATTCCATGTGTATTTCAACTTCAACTTCAACCGCTAACTGCTACCGTTACCCACACGATTATCTTCCCCACACCGTCGATCGACGTGCATTTGTCAGTCACAAGAAGATAGGAAATGCGGCTCAGTGAGGTGAGACTCCTTTTTTCCTTTGCGCGCTGCAGCGCTTAGAAATCCAACTCTTACTAAGCTTACGTTTTATCAGTTCCTATTTTGATAGATGTTTTACAATTTCATTATTTAAGAATGAACAAAGGACATTCTATCCGGATGCCGACTGTTTAACTTCCAACTTAATCTATGAATATTTCAACTGTTCTATTTACTTTATTGATTGTTTTTATGTCTATTTTCTATAAATTCTACAATAATATTGGAAAACCTGCAATAAAAGAAGCTGTTAATCAAGTTAAATCAATCACAATGCCAGACTACGAACATTTCACATTCAAGAAATCTGAAAAAACACTCCCTATTTTTTTCTTCTCTCATGGTGGACCAACTTTTGCTGATAAAAATGATAAAATGGGTAGTGAACTTGGTGCTTGGAATACTACTAAAAGTATAGGTAATTATTTGAAGAACGTTGTCAAACCTGATTTTTTGATTGTCGTTTCTGCACATTGGCAAACAGACATACCTGATGAAATTAACGTTTCAATTCCTGGTAAAGGTGAAGCTTGGTACAAGCAAAATTGTGAATCTAGGAAAATTAGACCTGATGAAAATGCACTTATTTACGATTTTTATGGATTCCCAAGGAAATTCTATGAAAGTCAGTTCCATACCGTGAGTAACAAAGTTATTGCAGATGATATCGTGCAAACTTTGAAAGATTCAGATTGGTTTCAAGCGAAAACACAAGAAAGAGGTATCGATCACGGGGTTTTCGTACCACTCAAAGTTGCCTTAGGTGATGTTGAAGTTTTAGATTCTGGTAAATTAGATGTTGATTTCCCAATTATTCAAGTTTCATTAGCTGGTACTTCAGATATTGAAATCCATTGGCGTTTAGGTGAAGCCTTAGCTAAATACCGTGATCTCAATGGTGCTATCATTTTCTCAGGTATGTCAGTCCATAATTTACGTGATCTAGGTAGAGCTCACGCTCAAAATAATAAACCTTTGGAATATACTGAACCTTTTAATAATTTACTAACTAAAATGTTAACAAATCCGAAAAGGGAAGACGTGTTGGAAAATTTGAAACAATTACCAAGAAATCCAGAATACTATAAACTTTATAAAGGTGCTCATCCAACAAATGAACATTTACTGCCAGCAATTGTTGCCGCTGGTGCTGCTAGAGGCGATGAATGTAAATTGTTATACTCCGCCTCTTCTGGATCATTAGGATGGAACCTATACAGCTGGGGGTCTACCGATGGTCTAGAATTTATTAAATAACTTTTATAATCATTCAGAATAGAGTAATACAAAAGTCATCAGGTCGCTTTATCTTTGCTATGAGAAATATCTTTGTAAAGGATGTGTCACGTGGAGCTAACTCGCGGAGATGGAAATTCTTCGGTCTGAAAAATTGAACTTCATGATTGTAGATAAAATCTGAAACATCTTCAAAACACGATAACTAAATACCTGCTGGCCCCCCATACCACCCCTCACATATTCCCATGAATTCACCAAGAATGAATATTGTAATTCTTTTAAAGATATCTTTTATAGAATGAAGAAGCAAAGCCAAACAATTTTGAAATGTTATTCACACATCCCGATACCATAGAAAGTATCAACTATAGAAGACCTTACCTCAACTTCAAGGAGAAGGTGACACAAATTTTCTTGAATCCTTATACAGTTGTGTTACTTATTTTTATAATAAAGCTTATATTTTTCCTCAATTCGTTAATCAACTCACTTGAACAAGCCAGAGAAAACTCTCACCTTTTGTACAACTCAGTGGAGAAATATGCAACAAATGTGGTCTCCTTCCCGCATTATATGACTAAAGCTTCTAACTATATGATAGCAAAAGCTTTAAAATCGGCAAATGATGGATTGATGAACACACTTACTATGATTATGAGTGCTTCAGAAAACTTAATCTACTTCATGGTGGAACTATCAGTTGGAACATATGCATGTTTGTTAATGGCAGCAATTGATAACACTGCAATGGCAGCTTTAAATGCTACCGAAAATGTAATAACAGTGGCAAATGACACATTGCAAGTTTTCGCTCATGAACTTAACGATGGATTACAGGATCTTACAGTTGCTATCAATGAAGTTGTTGATACAGCTGAAGATACTGGTGATGCTTTAAAACACCTTTTCGGTGGTGGATCAAGCAATAAAAAGAAAAACAATACAATTACTGAAAGACTGCATCATGTTAATTTAACAATTTCAAATATGCAGGATTGGAAAATACCTGGGAATATCAATGATAAAATCGAGAAACTAAAAGATGAAATACCCGATTTCACTGATGTTCAAGACTATACGAAAAAAGTTATTGAGCTACCGTTTAAGGAATTAACTCGTCAAGTAAATGCAAATAAAAATAGAACTTTTGATGCAAACACTATGTACGTTCCAGGAATAGCAACTTTAAATTTCTCAAATGGCACTCAGCATATTGATGAAATGTATACCGATTTAATAAACGCTGCTAAAAAAACAACACATATAATCATTGGATTGATCTGCGTTTCAATTTTATTATTGCTTCTTTATGTTTTCTGGACAGAACTAAAAGATTGGCGAAGGGTACTCGAGGCTTCAAGAAGCCTGAACTTTACAAATGAATCTTATGTAAGTGGGGAAACGAAAAGACAATACAATGTGGAAGTTATCAAAACAATGCAATGGAGAACCGCTGATTTTATAAGCGATATTGTCTCTAAAAAACTATTGAGAATTAAAAATCCAGCAACTATTAATAATATCCGATGGGTAATTAATTATGCTGCATCACCGTACCTTTTCCCATTTTTTTTGTTAGGATTACTAGGATTGGTATCTGTTATTTGCCAATATATTATTCTTCATTTTGTTAGTAAAGTTGACGTTACGTCAAGCAGTGATCAAATCTTTTACAGCACTAAAACTGAAATTTACTCAAGTTTCAACAATTCTTTGAGTGATTGGACAAATCAAACCAACGACTATATTTCCAATTACCAAAATGATGTTAATGACAATTTACTTGCTTGGGTAGATACTGCAGCTACAACTGTGAATAATACCGTTACAGAATTTGACAATAAAATGAATGCTGCAATTGATGCATTGTTTAAAGGGACGCCGCTTTACAAACCTGTGGAACAGATTGTATTTTGTGTTATAGAATCCAAGATTCAGAAAATTCAAAAAGCAATGACCTGGTTAGTTAATCATGCACACCTTCAAATGCCCAATCTTGATCCAAAGGAAATACTAGCTCATTCTGCTGCAATTCGAGCTGGTGATGTTTCAGACTCGTTTGATGAAAACATTGATGATTTTAAAGAAAAGGCTAAACATTTACTTTCCAAAACCATTCAGTTTTATAGGCGACAGTGTCAAATTTTGCTATACATTTCATTAGGAATTTTAGGAATTTGGTTTCTATTTTTTATGGTTGGCATTTTGATTCTATTGCTGAGGGAACGCAACATTGCTAAGGAACAGAAACGACGTTGTTTGACAGATAGTTCAGATGATACTGATTCCACACTTCATCCTCCATTTGATACAATAAGTCACAAATCGCTTTTATTTGAAAATCAATCTGATTGTTCTACTCCAAGGATTACTCAAATGATGCAGAGTATACGTGACCAATATCTAAAACGAAATGGAAACTATATTAGAACACCTACAGATTCTAAGCCTAGACTGGAATCGTATCTTAGTCAGAATTATGAAAAATTTACAGGCGATCACAATTATGAAACTAGTTTCCATTCTGATTCAAAAACTGGAAAGTTTGAAGAAAAATCTGCGGTAGAATCCATGTTGGCGAATACAGCTGCCGATTCTGATGATGACGAGGAAGAATTTAACCAGGATTTATGGAGTGACTCCACAGTTTCAATTATTGAAGAACATCTCAGCTCAATTCAGAATGCCAGACTGAGAACACCTTAGTTAAAATCGATCGATCTAATTTATTATATAAACGGGTTATAGATATTTTTGTATTATACACAGAGTAAATTTGAATCAAAACAAATCTTAATCTTCTTGATCAGAAACTGATTCATGCTTAGTATGTTTTTTGCTTTTCTTCTTCTCTTTATTCTCTTCGTCATCATCATGGCTACTCTTTCTCTTTTTAGACTTCTTCAATAATGGATTCTCTCTTACATCCTCTTCTGGAGCAACATAATCCTTTGCCCTCTCTTGCTGTTTAACTTCCTTCATTTCATCCTGCTTCTGCTTCTTTTCTTGTAATTCTTTCACCTTCTTTTCTTTCTTACTCAAGAAATATTCACCAGATTCAATTTGAAGATCAACCTTACGAGGTAATTGTTGAGGTGGGAATGGAGTGTAAACCTTTTCTTTCTTACCCTTAGCTTCAGCATCCTTAACTTGCTTAGGCTTCTTACGTGCAACAGTACGCTTCTTAAATTGTGGCAAAAATCTATCCCAGCTTTCATTGGCTAACTCTGGTCTTTTAGCTAATTCTTTACGAATCATAAGTTCTTTAATGTGATAAATAGGGTGAATGTTTTTCATACAGTCTTCAATAACTCTTCTTAAAGTTTTCAGTCCTTGATGTGGGCCCATAACTGCAACAGTATTACCTTGCACTAACATATAGCAATCTGTCAACAATTCCAAAGCTTTTAAAGTGTTTCCGCTCGGACCAATCAATCTTTGTCTTCTTTTGATAAATCTTTCTTTGTTAGAAACCATACCATCAATTTTGATAATTTCACATACAGTATCATCCTGTAAAATCTTTACTGCTTGTGGAAAAGGAACAGATCTACCTAATAGTTTGATCAAATCTCTTGCATTCAAAATTGCCATAGGATCGTATGTCTTTCTGGTTGTCTTTACAGTCATCGAACCTTCAACAATATTTAGAGTACAATCAATATGATATTTCTGCAATGCCTTTGTAACATCTGCCCACACAGATTTTAAATATTCCTCTCTGTACTTTGGGAAAAGTGTGACAAAAGAGGATTCCTCAAGAAATGGTGATCCACTTACATTATCCTCTGGCTTAAATTCATCAATTTTCCACTTATCAATATCTGGAGTGTCCCAAGGTTTATCCTTCTTGTGTGTAGAAACCATTTTGTTAGTTGCCTTTAGACTTTGTGCAGATTGTAGTACTCTTTAGTAAAGGTTTGTACATTGCAAAGAAAATTTTTAGAGGCTGAAATTTTTTAGTCCGTCAAGACCCACAAACTCAAAAAAAAATATTCAAGCTTGATTTCACCTATACACATACCTTTAGCTTGACTAAACATCAACTAACAAATATGCAGAAAGGAGGGAAATCTGTAAGGCAAAATAATAAAATTACTTCGATTAAAAAAAATACTACGAAACCAATCTCAAAAAAGAAGCAAAGGTCCTTGACCAAAAGTGCTAAAGTGATGATCGAAAAAATGGACAATCATTTAGGAGACGACGATATACTCAATATAATGATATCCGCTGAAACAAAAACAGATACAAAAGCTGTTGTTGATGGCAATGAGAGCGATGCAGAGAAAACTAATTTAGAAGAAAGTGGTTTAAAAGGATTGAAACCACAAAAGCTAATGAATGATCAGGCAAAGGATCAAAAAACTCAAGAAAAAATGGAAAAAACTAAGTCCGAAATTGCTGAACAACTAAAACTAATTGAAGAATTCAGTCTGTAAGTCAGACAGTTTTGGTATTTTCCAGAAAAACCTAAAATTCAACCTTTTCTATGAATGGGTATATTATTCAGTTTTGGGTGATTAGACGACAAAAATAGATATACAATATAATCATGGATACAGTTATTTACTCCAGTCAACTCAGCACTCAAACTACTGTTATCAGAGTCAAGATGAGCCATTGAAAGCTGATGAAACTTTCTGGAAATGCATCTCAGCGAGTCCGCGCCTTTTTGTCTATAGTTTTCATTCAAACACTTGTGTGCTGTATCTTTATAAAACCGACAAGTCACATTTCTTGTTCAAATAATTTATTATGGATGATGTGCATCTAATTTCAAGAAATGTTCTGCTGAGAAATCAAAGCCTAACTCAAAGGCTTGAGGAAGTGAATCACAATATAAACATCAAAAATGTGCAATTATACAACTTGGAGACTAGGTTGGAAAACTTGGATATATTTGAGCAGCATATGACATCTTTAAACCTGAGATGTGAATTTTTGGATAGACAAATAGCTAATCTAGAACATCAGAGATTTCACTCCATCGATCATGCTAATAATTTTACTGGATCCAATGAATTCAATTTTAAAATGGAATGGCGAACAACAGAAACAACACTTGAAAACCTTTGTACCGAGTTCAAATACTTAAAAGATCAACTGGATCAAGCAAATGAACAAATTTCTTTAGATACTTCATTCACTGACGACTCTATGCTATCGAATCAAAGTAAATCAATCTCTTTGTTTTCTGAAAATGATACATGTACGACGGATGATTCCAAATCATCAATAGTGGCAGAATACAACAACAACCATAAATCTGAACAACTGAGACCGGCTTTAAAAAATACTCAATCGTCCCATAAGAAGAAGCTTCTCAAAATGGAAAGCTTTTTAAATTTTAAAGACACCAATTCAACTAGTAGTGTACGAAATCAAAATACTGGAATGCAACTTAAAGGATTTAAAATAAATAATACAACAGAAATACCATTTCAAGAAGAGAAACCTAAAATTTTAATATCCACAAAGAATCCTACAAAAATTACTAAAAAGAAACTTGAACTTGTTGATCTTCCCGCTATTAGTGAAGAATACTATTCCGAAGAAGATCATTCAAATTACAATTATTTACCTGAATCAGAATCTAGCTTTAAAAAATCATCTAATCATCATCATCGCCACCTGTCATTACCAAGTACTTCCTTGCTGGAAGAGAATAATATCCTTTTGACCCCGAAAGATTCACTAAAACATTTTATCTCCGATGACATTAATCTTCGATCTAGATACCAAAATGTAGACCAAAAACTAAGTGGTTTTCTTTTTGACAATACGTACGAACCAAACTGCACATCTTCGTCACCTCAATTTTCGAGCTTTAAAGATAGCTATATTGACGAAGCTGACGAACAGTCAATAAATTATGAACAGAACATGTCAACGCAATACATGAACTTTGGTGATATTGATTTAGAAGGTTCTGACGGAGACGAAAGTTACGGAAGCGAAAATGCCACTCCGCTAATTTTGAGAAAACGGTCCAA
Source organism: Pichia norvegensis (assembly GCA_030570285.1). Classification (NCBI taxonomy): domain Eukaryota; kingdom Fungi; phylum Ascomycota; class Pichiomycetes; order Pichiales; family Pichiaceae; genus Pichia; species Pichia norvegensis. The sequence goes on from JAJLVM010000176.1 coordinate 104,831, forward strand.
GCCTATGCTTTATAGGACTCAGTCACACGAAAGTGTTTTGACAGTTTTGAGTCGATCCTCCAAACACTTTCCACTTAGAGAAAAGAATCTTGATTTGAAAGCTCAAACTATGAGGTGGTTGAGACCGAACAATCCGGTGGTCTCGTCAACAACTTTATCTCAAACCGTCATGAATGACGCTCCTCCATTAGTCAATAAAACAGCACACGATACCATTAAAAGTCTGTTGAACTGTGGTAGTACTACAACTGAAGCTACTCCTATGAAGCAAACGAAAACTAATACGACCTCACATGGCCATAGCAACTCATGGATCCCTACAAAAATTTTTGCATCTCCAATCCCTATGCCCAAAAAGGAAGCCGATGAAGTAAAATCATCATGGATTTCAAGTTTGATTTCAGGATCAGGGTTTGCTCAGCATGAAGGGGACGATCAAGATAGCAGTAGCTTAAAAAATACTGAATCTGACTCACTGAAATCTTATCAATTTCCTAAAAGGGAAATATCAACTAGTTTCAATGGTTTATCTTCTTCTTTGATTATACAGAAGAGCGGAAATAGAAATATTCGACATGCTTATGGTTCAAGCTTGAATGATAATTCTGTAATAAGCTCACGAATAAGTTACGGAGCTTTACGTGAAGCACTTCAGCAAGATATCATCTGATACCTAATTAGCTCTATTATACATTTATACTTTCTAACGTTTTCCTATAGATTTAATACCTTTTTCTCTACTCTTTGCCAACATTTTGTCTAGTCTATCCAAACCAGAGCCACGAACAACCTTCTTTTTATTGATATTTTCATCGAATGAGGATGACGAACTTAGACCAGTGACAGCAGCTTTGGAATTAGCAACAGATTTAGAACTAGTTGTGACACTAACTTCTCTGATAACATTACCAGTATTTGCACTAATTTTAATCTTTTTCTGAGTTGATTTTTTAAAGGAGGAAGTAATCGAGTTCGATTTGGTTAGCAGACCAAACGAGTTTGTTTCATCAAGATCTTCTGTCGTTTCTTTTGCCTTGGGTTTTGGCACAACAAGTTTCCTAGTAAGTTTGACAGAGGTTTTCTTCTTCAGTAATTTAAGCATCTTCGAACCATCGTTATCTTCATCATCAGTATTATCTGATAACACTTCAGCTTTCATTCTATCTGCTTCTTGATCATGGAATGAACCATACATGATGTCATCATCTAGTGTATTACTCAATAAAGATTTTTTGCGCTTTTTCAAGGTTGGTCTTTCAGTGCTGTCCACACCGTTGTAGTAGTCTTTTATATCAGAGTTTCTATTAGATTCGTCATCTTCATTATTATCAAGATCACTAATAGAATTTGTAAATGAATCCTTGTAAATGGTAATATGGGATGGAAGCTTAATGTTAATTTCATCATAGAAAGCTTTTTTAGGATCATTTGCGTCAAGCTTGAAATCATTATTTGCTCTTAGTTCTTTCTCCTCTCTTAACCTACGCTTTCTAATGAATTCAATCATTCTACGTTGCTCATCCATTTCATCATCATCAGAATCAGAAACATCAAAAACACTATCCTTTGCACGGCGTTTTCCTAACTCATGTGTCTTAACATCTTTGTACGTTTTGGCAACTTTAGCTTGATCTTCTTCTAATTCTTTGTCTAAATGGAATTTTCTAATTTCATCTTCACCAATGTTGGCATTTGTTGCATCATCAATCATTTTCTCATCTTCACTGTTTTCTTCATCAGAAAAATCTCTGTCACCTCCGCCAACACCGTGAAATTCATCTTCGGATTCAACTGCTTCTTTTTCAACAATATCCCCTAAACCTTTAGCCTTAAATTCTGCTTCACGCTTTCGAGCTTCTTCACGTTGTTTCTTCTTAGCTAGCTTGATGAGTTCTGCACGCTTTTGCATTTCTTCTTCAGTCTCTTCTAAGTTTTCTGCGTCTTCATCATCGGATGAATCGATTCTTTTCTTCCTACGCACTTGAATCTGTTCATCTTCATCGTCTTCATCTCCATCGTCTTCATCTTTGTCCTCAACAGCGGAAACATGACTTACAATGGTATCAGAAATTTCAATCTTTTGAACAGTTTCTGCAACTTTATCAGAAGCATTAACTTTATCGTTTGGTTCAGTTGAAACAAATGACTCAAGCTTTTGTGTAGAAATTGAAGCAACCACAGAATCATTATCCAGTTTTTGTGTTGACATTTCCATTCCATCAGCTTGCGTTTCAAGAACCAAGTTTTGTGAATCTAAAATATCATGAAGCTGAAAGTTTGATGATTCATTTATTGATTGCGATTGTATAGTTATTTCACTGATATGTTCATTTCTGAATGATGGCTGGATGTACGTAGTTGAGTCAGCATGCTCTGAGAGATCATCGGCTTCAGGAATTTGTTTCAACTTAGCAAACTTTTCAGCACTGGTAAGCCCATCAAATGAATTATCCTGAGTTCTTACATTTTCACCCATGTTACTGAGTGTAAAGTTGAACTCACCCAATTTTCCAGATGTATCAAACAATCCCGCAGCAGATTGCTGAATGTCTTCATTATTACCCTCCTCGTTATTTTCTTTATCATTTTTATCTTCTTCGTTGTCATCATCATCATCACCGCTACCGTAATCTTCAGATTCATCTGAAATATCATAATCACTACTAAATTCAGGATCATCATCATCATGGGTAAGTTTACCCTCCTTAAGCAACTGTTGTTGCCTTTCTAATCTCCACTGTTCACGTCTCTTCTTTTTAGCCCTTGATGAATTATTCATTTGATCTTGAAGTAACATTTTAGCTAATTCTGCATCAGTATATGTAGTTTTGGTTGTCTTAGATTCGGATAGTTTAATTGACAGTTTATCTTTCAATTCTTTGGCTTTCATCTTCTGAATTCTATCTGTAAAGGAAAGTTTTTGAACTTTTTCCATTTTTTGTTTTTTCTTTTTCGAATACTTTAAAGATAAATCAAGTTTTTTGGCCTTTTGAACCAATGAAATATCTGCCAAAGGATCAGCATCGTCTTCATCTTCATCATTTTCTGATTCAGACAATTCAATAATATCAACTGCGGAATTAGTAATTTCATTTTCCTTGATCAAATTTCTTACAGGCTTGATAGAGTTTTTAGTCTCTGAATTTTTATTTGCTGCTTGTAGATTGTAATTAATAACTTGCTTTTCATCTTCACTGTCATTTTCAAACTGAAGTTGTTCGAGTAGTTTATCCTTAGAATATTCCTTTTCAGTGAAAATCTTAATTTCTTCATTTGCTTTTTTCAAGATTGTATGAGTTTTCAGTTTTTCCTTTTTAACCGCAACTTCAAACTTATTTTCCTTAATCAATTCAAGACGTGGTGTTACTTGTCTATGAAACCTCTGAGTGATGACTTCAGATTTATCAGCCATAGCGTTCCTCTTTTCTTCTCGTATTTTAGATCTTTCTATCTTTCTGGCAAGATATCTTTGCTCCTTAGACATATTCTCGTAATTTTCAATTCTTTTAGCAATATCATCGTTACCATCATCTAATGCTTCATTTTCACTATTTTCATCTTCACTCACAAAAAGTGATGCTAAATTAGTACTTTGTTGAATAGGTGGATCATCGTCATCATAATCACCTTCATTTTTTACCGATGATGCAATTCTATGTCGCTTACTAGGCATAATCTCATCATCATCATCATCATCATCTTCATCTTCATCGTTACTATTACCATCTTGCTGATTTTTAGCGGGTAAGATTTCCTCATCCTCTTCCTTTTTGAACATGGTTCCATTGTCAACCAGCTGATCAGGATTGTTGCTATCTGTAATTTCAGTCTGAGTGCTCTCTGGTTTATCAACAAATAGAGAGTGTTCATTATCTGGCTCATCATCATCAGAGTCAACAATAGCATTTGTTCTTTGAGTCCGTTTGATAATTTGATCATCGTTATCATCTTCATCAAATTTCATTCCTTTGACATCAAACTCACTTTCCAAAGCACCGCTCAGTTTCTGAGTTATGACCTGTGTAATAGGTTGCGTAACATCCTGAACTACTGCAATCATACCTGTGTGTTTCAAGTCTTGTGTTGATTGTTGTGTCTCTTCTTGCTGTAAAGAGATAGTTTGTGTAATTTCTGCTGTCTGCATCAATGTATGAGTAGGTTTTTCCTCAATATTCTGTGTTTTTTCGAATTCCTGGGTATTATTTTGAACAACTGATTGTGTAAGTTTAGTCGTTTCAGACTGTGATTTAATTTCATTTTCCTTCAATTGTTGCAATTTTATTCTCTCCTTAACCTTTTGTATAGCTGATACCAATCTTGAAGGTGGTTTACTCACTTCCAAATCATCCTTAAATTCAAATTGTTCTGCATCCAATCTTGATTGATGTAGTTCATAATCATCATCGGAATCAGAAGTGTTATTTTCATCATCAAAATGTGTAGTTTTAAGGAGTGTTTTGGGATTCTTATCCCCATGGATGGCCTGTGTGTTATTCTCAAGCTCTCCAAAAACTTCCATAGTTGTTTCAAGAGCGTTGGAATTAGATTTGCTTGTGCTTTCCCTGTATCCGTCCTTCGGTACAGGTAGTATTGAATTTTTGAAACTCCATATCAAAATTCATACACGCGTCTATCTTTTTCACACTCTTTACGCGTCACATTGAAAAAGATAAATGCCTACTTTAGTTTACTGCCTCATGGTCGATCGACTTGTATCTACATAATATATTGCATAATTGCAGTACGGTGGATCAATTTGAAATATAATAGATTACTGCAGTACAGCGGATCAATTTAAAATCTGATGATTTTTGAAATATTTGAAAAGTTTTGCTAGTTTTGCTAGTTTTGCACGAATTTAGTCATGAAGCAACACATTTTTGAAAATGAAAGGAGGTTCAAATGTTGCTGATTAAGTAATTTGAATAAGGGAGCACGTTTTATTGAAATTAAACAGTAGACCGTTGTTATGGTTTCATAAATTAAGTTTTTGTACGTTATTACGTGAATTTTTCAACGGATAAAGTCGATTTAGCAATGTACTTGGTACACCCATCAAGGAATAAATATGTATCCTTTAGGTTAAAATGCCGCAAAGCCACACATCATAAGCAAATGAAATTAGTTGCTAAACGGTGTAGATAAATCTGTGTCCAAAACAGGAAACTTTTTCCTACTGTCAAAGAGCTTTGATAACCGGCTACGCACGTGGGTGTTGGGGATCGCTTCTCCGCGCCTCCTTTATCGCTACACTTTGCCAGTGCATTACAGTGGAAGACCATCTAGGTGGGTTGATAATTATAGCGTTGGTATTAGAAGCTGGAAATAATTGTCAAAATGAACACCACTTAGAAGTTCTGATGATCAGAGCAAACAGGAAAAGGTAAAATACGAGAGAAAAACTTTGACTGAGTTGCTATGTAAAATATGACGTAGGACATGGCTTAATAACCGGACGGACGCATAAATCTCTAAAAGTATTCGGAACAACAATCGTACCTTGTACTCCGTTCCACTCACGTGGGTGTGACAGTGTGTCCAGTGTGTTCAGTGTGTACAGTGTTTGAATCTCTTCGTTAAAGGGTCTGCGCGGGGTAAAGGGTCCACTGGCTGAAGCTCTTCACCAAGCAACTTTATTTTTGGCTAACGGCATCAAGGTAATTCACTTTGACTTTCTGTTTAGAATAGTATGTAAGATATGAAAAGAATTGGAGTTCTCCACCTCTCTTTTATTACACCGAACAATACTCGGATAAAAGCAAAGGAGCGGCTGGATAGAACCCTTGGCGTGGCGAAAGCAATATTTCAATTTTTCAGGGTACTGTAGCGATGTGGAATTTTTCGACTTCTAATCTCTGAAAACCCACGTTTTCAACGTAGAACAATAAGATTTTACTTTTTCTCAAAATCTGGAGGTAGTTGTTGAGGATTTCTCACATTGTCAATAACGAAAAAAAGTGTATTTAAAGAGTGTATTTTTTCTCCTTCTTACAAGTAACTAATTACATTTTTTATAGCCACACACACACAAACACTAATAACAATGCCATTTAAAGAATTACCAAAAATTATTAGAAGTGAGGTAACTTGGGGTAGGAACATTGTTTCTGAATCTTCAGATGAAATGCGCCTGGAGTATACCGACAAGGAAGGTAATGATGTTATCATTGATGAAGAAGATATTGCTCCTTCTGATAAGAAAAGTTACTGGCCAATTTTCACTGCAGGTGCAGGTTTATTCTCTGATGGTTATGTTAATAATTCTATTGGTATTACATCAACATGTTTGTCTGTTATATACGGTGAACAATATACTAATTCACCATCATTAAAAAACGTTTCTGCTATTGCATTTGCGGGTACAATTGTTGGACAGTTATCGTTTGGTGTTTTCTCTGATTATATTTCACGTAAAATGGGTATGCTTGTTTCATCTGGTGGATTAATTCTTTTTTCAATTCTTGCAGCTGGTTCTTGGGGTGTTGGAACTGAACCATATGGTAAAGCAGGTGGATTATTTGCTGCTTTAACTGCATATAGATTCTTTTTAGGTTACTTTATTGGTGCAGAATATCCAACAGGATCTGCAGCATGTGCTGAAGCATCTGCATTATTACCATCAGGTAAAAGAAACAGATATTTTACATGGTTTACAAATTTTATGATTGATTTAGGATTTGTTATGGCATCTTTTGTTCCAATGGTTCTTCTATGGATTTTCCGTGATAATAAATTACAATGGGTTTGGAGACTTACATTAGGATTTGGTGCTATTCCACCAGTTTCACTTTTCTTTATGAGAATGTTCTTTACTGAAGGTAAACAATTTCAAAAGCTTAATTTTAAGAAGACTAAAATTCCAGTATTTTTAAGTTTAAAATTTTATTGGTTTAGGTTACTGATTGTTGCAGTTATTTGGTTTATTTACAATTTTTCAGCATACGCATTTGGTATTTATGCATCACCAATTCTTAGAACTATTATCCCAGATGGTGATATTTATAAAACTTTTGGTTGGAATGTTGTGTTTAATGTTTTCTATTTACCAGGAGCATTTCTTGGTGCAATTTCAACAGATTATATTGGTCCAAGATTAACACTCGTTACAGGTATTTGGTTACAAGCAATTGTTGGATTCATTATGGCAGGATTATATCAACATCTTAGTGAACACGTTGGTGCATTTACAGTTGTTTACGGTATTTTCATGACTTTAGGTGAATTTGGTCCTGGTGACAATATCGGTTTACTTGCCGCTAAAACTTCTGCAACTCCAGTTAGAGGTGTTTACTATGGTATTGCAGCAGCGACAGGTAAGGTTGGTGCTTTCGTTGGTACGTACGTTTTCCCAACTTTCCAGAGCAAGTACCCAGGTATCAAAGGTTACCAAGTACCATTCTGGCTTGCATCTTCACTTGCAATATTTGCTGGATTACTTGCACTTTTCGGATTACCACCAGTAGACCAAGATGCTATGCAACGTGAGGACTTCCTGTTTTTACAATACTTAAGTGATAACGGTTTTGATATTTCTACATTAGGTGATGGTAGTTTGACCAAAGGCAAATCTGAATCTTCAGACTCAAGTGAACTTGAAATCCAACAAAGCATGGAAGTTCTGAAAGAAGATAAAGATTGATTTTGAGTATTTGTGTATATTCATTCTACTGTATATCTTTTTCGACTGCGTAACTGCAGGGTTCGAGTAAATTCTGAACCCAAAATTCTTTTCCCCCAGCTGAGCCGCCCCATCATCTCCTATCCCTTGTGACACGTGACTCGTCGTGGCTCGTGACTCTCGCCCCCCCCCCAAAGTCGATGTCCATTTTCACATGCACATTCCGCAATTGCCCCGCTGTGATTGGCCCGTGGGAACTGACGTTGCCCAGACAGTCTGCATTTGCCGAGCGGCTTGACCTGCCTAAACAGTCTTTCGCAAGAAGTGCAGGTGTAACCGTTGGACAGACAAGTGTGCATATACAGTGGGCACGTGTGTGTAGTGGATGTCTGTTGTGGAAGGTGTTTCCGGTAGCAGGGCAGTAGTAATAGTAATGTAATAGCAGCCAGTTCAGATCAAGGGCGGAGCCGCCTTCCCCGTTGCGCACACGGGAGGACAAACTCGCGGGCGCAGTTTGTGGGGCGGTTGAGGGCGGTTGAGGGCGGAAGAGGGCGGAAGAGGGCGGCGAACAATTGTGTGCGTGCTCGCTTACGCCGTTGGTTTCTGCCGCGGATTGTCCGTTGTACGGAGTTTTGACACACTTTCGAATTGAATTACCTGCAATTAAATTAATGGCACACCGGTCTAATGTTGCAACAATTCATTAATCTCGATTACGTTTTATTCTATAAATACTGCTTTTATTCCCTTACCTTCTTGCAGATCCCTTTCTGTAAATCCTTCAGCTCTATACTATTTATTCTTACTTCCTCTTCATCGGACATCCATTAGAACTCACATCCAAGAGTATAAGGGGAAATAATAATATATAACAAATTATAAAAAAAAACAAAATGCCCTTCAGAACTTTACCAGAATGTATCCGTAAGGAATTCACTTGGGGAAAAGAAATAATCTCAGAGGAACAAATCCAGCTTGAATTTTCTGACGCTCACGGTCATCCTGTCGTTATCGATGAAGAAGATATAGCTCCTTCAGATAAGAAAAGTTACTGGCCAATTTTCACCGCGGGTGCCGGTTTATTCTCTGATGGTTACGTCAATAATTCTATCAGTACAACTTCTACATGTCTTTCCATTATCTATGGTGCTCAATACACTGAATCTCCTGCTCTCAAAAATGTTTCTGCTATCGCTTTCGCAGGTACTATCGTTGGTCAACTCTCCTTTGGTATTTTCTCAGATTACATCTCCAGAAAAACTGGTATGCTTGTCTCCTCAGCAGGTTTGATCTTATTCTCAATCCTTGCTGCAGGTTCCTGGGGTGTAGGCACAGAAGCTTACGGTAAAGCCGGTGGTGCTTTTGCTGCTTTGACAGCTTACAGATTCTTTTTAGGTGTATTTATTGGTGCTGAATACCCAACAGGTTCAGCTGCTTGCGCTGAAGCATCTTCTTTGCTCCCAGCTGGTAGAAGAAACAGATATTTTGCTTGGTTCACTAATTTCATGATTGATTTTGGTTTCGTCATCTCTGCTTTTGTTCCTATGGTTTTATTATGGATCTTTGGTAAAGATAAATTACAATGGGTTTGGAGATTGACTATCGGTCTTGGTGCTATACCTCCAATTTCTTTGTTTATCATGAGACTTTTCTTTGAGGAAGGTAAACAATTTCAAAAATTAAACTTGAGAAAATCAAAAATTCCATTCCTTTTAATTATCAAGTACTACTGGTTTAGACTTGCTGTCGTTTCAATTATGTGGTGGATCTATGACTTCTCCGCTTATGCTTTCGGTATTTACTCAGCACCAATTCTTAACTCTATTATTCCAGACGGTGACTTATACAAAACTTTCGGTTGGAACGTTGTCTTCAATTTATTCTACATCCCTGGTGCTTTCCTAGGTGCAATTTCAACAGATTATATTGGTCCAAGAATGACTCTTGTATCTGGTATTTGGTTACAAGCAATTGTCGGTTATATCATGGCAGCACTTTATGGTCATCTTAGTGAACACATTGCTGCATTTACAGTTGTTTATGGTATTTTCATGACTTTAGGTGAATTTGGTCCTGGTGACAATATCGGTTTACTTGCTGCTAAAACTTCTGCAACTCCAGTTAGAGGTGTTTACTATGGTATTGCAGCAGCGACAGGTAAGGTTGGTGCTTTCGTTGGTACGTACGTTTTCCCAACTTTCCAGAGCAAGTACCCAGGTATCAAAGGTTACCAAGTACCATTTTGGCTTGCATCTTCCCTTGCTGTATTTGCTGGTTTATTAGCACTCTTTTGCGTACCACCTGTTGATCAGGAAGCAATGCAACGTGAAGATATTAAATTCCTTCAATACTTAAGTGATAACGGTTTTGATATTACTACATTAGGTGACGGTACCCTTTTCGATGGTAGTTCCTCTTCTGCTTCCAGTGGTGAAGTCATCAGAGAAGTTGAAGAACTAAAAAATGAAAAATCCTAAACTTTTTTTTTATTTCTCCCAAGTTTTTTTAATTCTATATTAATTTAATCCATAACTTCTTGTTTTGTTTAACCTTCCTTCTTATGTATCGGCTAATATCCGAGAATTCGCATATCTTAACCACCACCGACCCGAAAAGTACCCTAAGTTGTGTTTACTGGCTCGCGCCTTTGTGAGGCGGAGGTAAGAATCGATCTGTTTCTCGATAAAATAGGCGAATTCTCTCAGGCAGACACATCCGAGGATGCCTCAAACTTAGATTGATTGAAACTAATCAACTTTACCAGTGATTCAATCGGCTTAGTTTGATTATTGACAATTTAGAAACTGCTAGATATCAATTCTATTATGGACAAGTCGATGACTACTAACCATACCGCCAACACGGGTCATTCAACGGGCAACGACAAAGTCCATTCAATCTCGGCCACAAAGACATCCGTTTCCTCAAATTCATCTTCTGGTAAGTCATTAATGAATGTTCCAAATATTAGTTTAAGTAGTCTGAACAATGTAACATACAATGATATGCTTAAAAGTACATCACAAAATCAGCCACAATCTCAATTACAATTGCAATCACAATTGCATTCACAATCACAATTGCATTCACAATCACAACCACAATCACAGCAAGTTGCCAATTCATCTTCACATTCAACCACAAATTCAAGTACAGCACCTGCTGCACCAGCTGTACCTCCAATTCCACCGAAACACAGAATCAACACGAATCCTTATTCCCCAGTTATGGGATCAACAGCTGTACCGAACACAGTTGGATCAGCTAAACATTCTCAGAGTAATGTACCTATACCTAATGTTCCAATTCCTAACTCTTTTGCTCCATCATCTCACGGAAGTCAACATTTACCTCATGTTCAACAGCAACCACACATCTCACATGGTCAACAAAAATTACCGCCACCACCACCACAAAGTCACCAGCAACCCCCACCACAACCGCATACATCAGTACCGAACGTACCAACAGCACGTCCAAAACTGGAGAAACTACCACCAGGAACGGTACTTACAGTTGGTAAACACCAAGTGAGCATTGTAAATTATCTCAGTGAGGGAGGATTTGCTCAAATCTATGTTGTTAAACTTCAACCGAGTGAAGAAGGTAGTGATATTGCATGTTTGAAAAGGGTAATTGTACCAAACAAGGAAGGTTTAAATCAATTACGCGCAGAAGTTGAAGTTATGCAAAGATTAGCTAAATGTGATAATATTGTTAAATATTATGATTCCAATGCAAGTAGAATGACAACTCAACCAGGTTGTTATGAAGTTCTGGTTTTAATGGAATTATGCCCTAATAAATCTTTACTTGATTATATGAATAATAAGCTACGTACAAAGCTGAATATTACTGAAATTTTGAAGATTATGTTAGATATTTCCAAAGCTGTTTATAATATGCATCAGATGAAATTAATCCATAGAGATATTAAAATTGAAAATGTACTGATTGATGATAAATATAATTTTAAATTAGCAGATTTTGGATCAACATGCCCCGTTCTTCGTGTACCACGTAATCAACAAGAGTTTCAAATTTTACATAATGATATATTAATGCAAACAACTCCTCAATATAGATGTCCTGAAATGATTGATTTATATCGTGGATTACCAATTGATGAGAAATCAGATATTTGGGCATTAGGTGTTTTCCTTTACAAACTTTGTTATTATACAACACCATTTGAAGTACCTGGCGAATTAGGTATTTTACATGCAGCTTATAAATTTCCCTCTCAACCAGTTTTCTCAAGAGATTTGAAAAATCTTATTAATCTAATGCTTCAAGAAAATCCAATGTACAGGCCAAACATTTATCAAGTTTTAGTTGAAGTATGTAAATTAGCAGGATTAAATGAAGAAGTTGAAGGATATCCTGATATTTACGGTCAAGGGAAATACGTTTATCCTTCACAGGAACAAATACATCCAGCAATTGAACCTTTCACTCCAAGTGTTGTACCAATGTTCTCCCCATTTAAAGGTTTACCTCGTGATCCACTGGAGGTTCAGATGGAAATGAAGTGGAGGGCAGCACAGTCTGCACAAGCTCAAGCTCAGTCACAGGCTCACACTCCTAAATCATCGTTTAACCCACAACAGCCATCAGTACCACATGTCAGTTCTTCACATTCATCACCTGCATCTTCATTTGCGGCACCATCGATAAATGTACCTCCCATTGCTGGAGGTTCGCTTACACCACAACAAGCAACTGCACCTGTGTTACCTGAGAAGAAAGATGCTACCAGAACCAATATTTCAGCAGCTACATCTTCTGTTTCATTGGAAGATCTTGACCCGTTTGCGAAAAAGAGTAGCGGTGAAAATCGTGATGGTGAAGGAAATGTTAGCGATGAAGAATACTCTCCTATTGACGTTAATTCACATTTTGAACATAATGGATCTGAGTTTGATTTTGAAGATGTATCTAGTAGATACCCTGAAGTTAATTTGAATGGCAATGCTAGTTCTGCGATTAGTATACACGCGAGTGTAAAGAGTGGAAAGAGTAATATGAACGTTATCGATGATGAAGAACAAGGCGGTAACAGGATTGACGATAGGAGTGATTCTTCATTAAAACCTCGTACGAGTACAAGTACTAGTATGAGGAAACGTTATAGTATGAACAATCCTTTCCCCGTTGAGGAAGAGATGCAACTGATGACACCTGTTAGAGGTGAAAATACTGGTGGCTCATTAATTTCTTTTGATGATATTAGGGATGAACTAATTGATATTGAACCGCATAAATGATTTGTAAAGGTAATTTTTATCCTACGTACAGTAATAAATCATATCGTTTTGGAATATAAAAAAAAGGTGTGTATACAAACAATCGTTAAAGGTAGTTAAACTATCATGAGAGTGACTTTGACTTAATAAATAAGGTAAATAAATAGATTGAGTAATGGAATGATTTCCTCATTATACACAATTAGTGGTGGTGACCTGGTTCTTCATCAGCTGGGAAAACAAACCAATCATCTGGCTTGTAGTCTTGAACTTGAGCATCAGCACCAGAAGCTGCAACTTCAACGACTTGAGCATCGTAAGCAGCAAGTGCATCAGCACCTTCAGCTTCAACAGCTGGAACTTGAGCTGGTTGTGGTAATTTCCATGGTTTAGTTGCAGATTGTGCATCAGCTGCAGATAATGGAGTTGGCTTAAATGCCTTTAATTCTTTAACATAAAGATCTGCAATAAGGTTTGCACGTCTAGCAGTAGTAGAGAAAGATCTTGCAACTTGTCTGAACATCTTCTGAATATTATGTACGTTGCTGAATTGGAATATATGGTTAAAATTCACCCGTATCAACACCGTCTTGGATAATAACTTCTCACTCGTTTCGAGACGTGAATAGTGAGGATGGCAAGAAATTTGGCGTGCGCGGGCTGCGTAACCAAGAGGGGGGATGATCACATAAGTGAGATTTATTATCTCAGAGTCGAGTTTAGAGGTAGAGTGAGAAGAAGTTGGATAATATTAGACGATTAGAGTGATATACAGTAGATATATGAATGATAGTTATAATGGTTACTGGATTTATAAATCTGCATCATCTTCGTCAGGTAATGGCATAGCAGCAGCTTGATCCATTTCAGCTTGGTATTTTGCCATTAAGTCAGAATCGACGGTAACTTCAGGTGGAGCTAAAGCTGGAGATTCAACAAATTCTAATTGATTGTTACCAACCAATTTTCTAGCTAACCATAAGAATGGTTTTTCGAAATTGTAGTTTGATTTTGCGGAAATATCAAAGTATTGTAAATTTTTCTTTCTGTGGAATGTAATGGTCTTTGCCTTAACTTTTCTTTCCTTAACATCAACTTTGTTACCACAAAGGACGATTGGAATATTTTCACAAACTCTAACAAGATCTCTGTACCAGTTTGGAACATTCTTATAGGTGATTCTAGATGTAACATCAAACATAATGATACCACATTGACCATTGATATAATAACCATCTCTTAAACCACCGAATTTTTCTTGACCTGCAGTATCCCACACATCGAATTTAATTTCACCGAAATTGGTGTAGAATGACATTGGGTGAACTTCAACACCTGAAGTAGCCATATATTTTTTTTCAAATTCACCAGTTAAATGTCTTTTAACGAAGGTGGTTTTACCGGTACCACCATCACCGACTAAAACTAGCTTAAAAGTAGGAACTTGTTGTGCCATTGTGAATGATAAATTAGTTATCTAGAGTAAACTAAAGTGAAAGGGGTGAAAATAAACGGAACGAGAACAAACAACACACAAAACAGACAACACATCAAGACGTCCAAGAAGGGAGTGAAAACGATTCGTGAGCATTGAGAGCGCAAAAATTTGCCTTCCTTTTCGCCCAGCCAAGAAAAAAAAAACATTTTTTTTTTTGGATCGAATTCGCGAGAAGAAATTTTTTTTTTTCCTTCAAAGGACAGGAGGCTCAGCAAGAGTTCCTGAATTTATGGCGGTGGAGGTGGTGGTGGAAGGGCAGCACTTGTCACCGGTGGGCCACGGGGGATGGGGATCGACGATGGCGGTGGTAGCAGTTGCAGAGGGGGTGCTGCTTTCACAGCAGCAGCATTGGCTGCGTGGCCAGTGTGTGTCTGTGGATGGGTGACGGTGGAGAGGAAGGCCGGGTGCTGCGCGAGAATGCGGCCGTAGTAGGCGCTGTACGCGTTTTGATGCGGCCTGCCAGCTCTGTGGTTACGACGCACACTGGTGGAATCGTGTGTAAGGTATGTCTTGCAGTAAGGACAGTAATAACGAGGCATGCGTGTGAATAACGACGGAATGTATGTGGTCAATGTCTAGCAATGGATGGATGGATGAATAGTGTGAGTTGCAGTCGATTCAAATTTCCCGCGCCTGAAATTTCACTTTTCAGATGGAAACGAGTTCTTTGGCGAGATTCTGTGCTGTGGAGAGGAGAGGAGAAGACACTACGTGGCAGTAGTGAACGAGAATAACTAATCAATCATTAATAAATAAGGTACAATGACTGAAACTGCCTTACCCATCACATACGATCCTGTATCTAAAAAAGTGTCTGTCGATGAAACGGTTCCACTTTCTCATGCTGCATCTCTCAAACTTGAGGTTTCTCAATTGAATACTTTATACTCCGATTTCATAAAGGCAAATAGTGACATCCCTCCACTACCGACAAAGGAAGCATTTACTCAAAACCTTTCTGTAATGATAAAGAAGATGCATGAATCAGCTGCTAAACTAATGCAACAACGTCAGTTTGCTGATGCAGCTAAAAAATTCGATATTGCTTTAGGGTTAGCTTGTGCTAGATCAAAGTTTGAAGCATTTCAAGCAACACTTCCGGAAATAATGATCTGTTTGATGGGACGTTGCGATGCTTACAATAATAGTAATGATTATTCAAAGGCATTACAAGATGCTGAAGTGCTAATCCTTTTAGGAAGTACTATCCCTGATAATCATCTAAGACGCGGTATCGCTAACCTCAATTTAGGTGAATTTGTTACAGCTAAATCAGATTTTGAAAGAGGTTTGGCTTTCAGTCCAAATCATCCAATCTTACTGAAGTTACTTTCTATTGCAAACAACGTTATCAGTGAATACAACGGTGATGTGTAAAGGAAATTTCTATTAATTGTATAAATTGTATAAAATTGACGTGTCAGACAGGTCGCTCCGCCAAATTTCTTTTTTCGTGTTCATTTAAATATGTTTATCAAATACCTAATCTTGTAATATTTATAACAAGATAAGTACTTGGTATGTCCAACTTTCTCCAGGATGATGGGAAAAATAAATTCTCTGCAACACTGGCTTTCAGAAATGGTAACGCCAATTTACATCCTCAAATATTGAAAGATCAAAATCAAGCTCATCACAAAATATTAGATGATAAAACTCCATTACCAACACTACAACGTACGAATACACTGCCGCCTGGATCATCAATTATACGAAACCTTCAAATTAAATCGCCCTTAAAATCAAGACTCAAATCTCCTGTACCTTCATCATCATCATCATCATCTAATACTACACCGGGGAAAAGATTAAATGCGTTAGATATAATTAAGAATTCCAGAATCCAATCACAAAAGGCACCATTAAGATCTACCGTCGTTCCATCGAAAAAATTGGAAAAATCAGCAGCAGTGAATTCAGATATTGTAGATTTATCATCTTCCGATGATAACGAAGATGCTGACGATATTTTAATGAATTACAAACCGAAATATGAGAAAAACCCAACATTGTCATCTATACCCTTACAATCATCATTTCGATCAACACCATCATCCTCTTCTGCTCAACCAACACAAAAGGAAACTAAATCAAATATGCTAAATAGCTTAAGCAAGTTCTCTTACAACTCCGATAAAGATTCTGACGATTCAGATGATGACGATATAATAATAACTGGATTCAGCACTGCAAATAAAGATTCTTCTTTTACTCAAACAGCTCCCCCTAAACCTACAACTACCAACAATACATTTCCAGTGAAAAGGGAAGCGTATAATCCTCTTAAAAAAGAAGCGTATAATCCTGTTAAACGGGACGCTTCAATCCCTGTTAAACGGGAATTATCAGTCGATGATGCCGAACTGGCTCGTAAAAGACAGCAGATACTGGAAAACAAAAAGTTAGAAGTTGAAAGAAACTTCCTTAGAGAGCAAGAAAGACAAAAAATGCTAGACATCCAGGCTAAATTGGAAGAGGAACGATTAGAGAAGCTAAGAATTGACAAACTACTTGAAAAATACAAACCATTAAAAAGATTGCCAGAGAAGTATCAACTGAAATTCCCCGTTTATGAACCGTTTGACAAAGAAATTGAACCACAGTTACCAAATACCGTTTCCGAGCTTGAATCTACTCAAGACAACATTGCAAATTTACCTCAAGCTTTACAAGCATCAGTTTTCCGTCAACAAAACATAAAAAATATGCATTCTTTAGTTTACAGAATTAATATTTTCACTGATCTGCATAAAAGAATGGATTCTATACTAAAATCTGCAGCTCAAATGCGTAATCAAGTTGATGAAAAGGCAAAACTAACAAGAGGTAATATGAAAGCAGATATTAGATACAATCAAATTTTAAGATTTTTTGATAGTAAAATTAAAACATTGTCTAAACTATACGGTGAAGTTGGTATGCATATCGATGATTTACGCGATTTAAAGAAAGATTTACTTGTACGTGCAAGGTTATGTGAAGATATTAGACAGCAAGTTTTATTTCATGGGTTTGCAAATAAAAACTTAATTGAAAAGGATTATGAAAATAGATCCATGGAAATTAAATTGATATTATCTACAATACATGAAATGTTCAAATTTTCAAGTGTTGATAGTGAAGATATGAAACCCACTTTAAGGTATTTTACTGCACCACAACCTTCATATCCCAAAATCAAACTTATTGAAAGCCAACGAACTTCAGAAATGTTTAAACCATTACCTTCAATTGATGATGATTTTAGTCGCCATTTTATTGATCAAAATGATGATGATATTTTCATGAGTGAAACACCTTTTGGTAGAGAACGTGAAACAATGTCAAATTTTGGTATGAACCGACTTAATCCTTATGGAGGTGACATGAATGATACTGAAGGTATTAAAAATTTAATGGAATCGATTAAAGTTACTGAAATTGAAGAAGAAGGTTTGGCAACTACACCTGATGACCTGTGTATATCTTTGTTAAAACATCAAAGAATTGGTTTAAGTTGGATGCTTAAAATTGAAGCTGGTAAAAGTAGAGGAGGAATTCTTGCTGATGATATGGGTTTAGGTAAGACCGTGCAGGCACTGTCATTGATTGTAGCTAACAAATCAACTGAACCGAATAGGAAACTCAATCTGATTGTTGGACCAGTTACTCTATTGAGGCAATGGGAGCAAGAGATTAAGATGAAGATCAAGACTGATAAGCAAATGTCGACTTTTTTGTTTCATTCAAACAACAAATTGAGAACATTTGAAGAATTTAGTAAATATGATATTATACTTGTAAGTTATCAAACACTTAGCTCAGAATGGAAAAAACACTATGCAAAGGAATTAGAGATGGCTAAACATACAGAAACGTTTAGAAGAAATGTTGTTACGAACAGGAAATACGTTTCACCATTCTATTCAGATGATTCAATTTTTTACAGAATTATTCTTGATGAAGCCCAGTACATTAAGAATAGAAATACAATGATGTCTAGAAGTGTGGCATCTTTGAGTAGTAAGTATAAATGGTGCTTATCTGGTACCCCAATTCAAAATCGTATTGATGAATTATATCCAATTATTAGGTTCCTTAATATTGGACCTTATAACGTCTGGTCAAAGTTTAATACACATATTGTTAAATCAATTAAAAATAATAGAATTAGTGGTACCCAGAAAGTTCATGCTATTTTAAGTGCTATTTTATTGCGAAGAACAAAGGATAGTGAAATTGATGGCAAACCAATTCTGCAATTGCCCCAAAAACATATAATTGAAGAGAAAGTTGAAATGGGGAAAAAGGAGAAAGAGTATTATAATGAGCTTGAACATAGCTCTAAAAAGACTGCGGATAGATTGCTTAACTCGACAAACTCTAAGGCATACTCTTCAATTTTGACATTGTTATTGAGACTACGACAAATCTGTGATCATCATTACCTTGTTAAATTAGGTGATGAAGGTGACAGAGTGGAGAGATTAGAAAGTTATACCCAGGGCTGGAAAGTAATTCAAGATTACAGCGATACCACAGTACGATTCATAAACAACCAACAGGAGACTGGGTTTGTTTGTATGCATTGTTCCGATGAAATGGCTCCATCACAGATTATGCTTTTAAGTAAATGTGGTCATCCAGTTTGCAAAGACTGCCACTTGGAATATTTCCAGGAGAATACAGAGACAGAAACACCTTCAACTATTACTGCACGTTGTACAGAATGTTCAGCAATTAATGTGATGAATATGTCTGTTCATTTCCCACTTTACGAAGCGTATACTGAGGGACTTACTTGGCCACAAGTTAGGAAAAAATTTGAGCTGGATTCAAAGGCATCAAATAAAAATTGGAGACTTGATGCAATACGTAAATATATAGCACACGATGGAGGGCTTTTCGTTAGTGCAAAAATTACTAAAGCTATTGAGATTATTGAAAATGTTATGCAGAAATCACCTGGTGAAAAGGTTATTGTATTTTCACAATTCCTTGGATTTTTCGACATATTATCCATTAAATTGAGGGAAAAGAGAATAAAGTTTTTGCAATACGATGGGTCTATGGACATGACAGCAAAGAATGATGTTGTCAATGCATTTTACAAAGATCCGGGTGTTACAGTCCTTTTACTTTCTTTGAAAGCGGGTAATGTTGGTTTGACTTTGACTTGTGCTAATCATGTTATTCTTACAGAACCTTTTTGGAATCCGTATGTTGAAAAACAAGCACAAGATCGTGTTCATCGGATATCTCAAACGAAAGAGGTCCATATTCACAGACTTTTGATCCAAGGTACTGTTGAAGATAGAATTATGACATTGCAGAAGGAGAAGGAAGAATTGGTTGAGAGTGCGCTTGACCCATCGGCTAGAAATAAGATCGTCAAACTAAGTAGAAGGGAATTAGGTTTCTTGTTTGGCCTTAATGGACTTGCAAACTTAGAAGATGATTAGTTGCGAAGTGTAAATAAACTGTAGATTAGTTAATGAGTGTAATTTTTTTTTTCAATTGTGACGCGTCACTTTGAGATCATGACGTGGCTAAAGGTCTTGACTATCAAGATATATCTTTGTCAAGTTAGGGTAAGCAAATATGAGTTTGCTATACAACCAAACAAACAAACAGGTGCAGTTATTGCGCCGTGATATTGGTTCTTTTAGAGAAATTGTGCAATCTTCAAATGAAACTGGCACTAGCAAATCACTTTCATTGATGGGGTCAATATCGACAACAATTACAACTGTTGGTAGATTACTTGATGATTTTGAGACATACGTGTCGAATCAAACTGACAATGCAGCACAGACTAAAAATAGGAACCGTTTAACAAAATTAAGAGGTGAATACACAGAATTGAAGCAAGAATTTGGAGATTTGAAAAATATGAGAGCTGAACGTATAAAGGAGCAAGAACTTATACGGAGGGATGCTGACAGGAATGCATTATTTACACCTAGAGCAGAAGAAAGCGCACTTACGAGTGGGGTTGATGAAAATCCATATACCGTTGGATATCGTAGTAGCAAGAAACATAAAGATGATTATGGAGACATGGATAGTGTGAATATGATGAATGATCAACAGATGAAAATGGAACGTAGCAATGCTAAGTTAGATGAAATATTAGAGATGGGACGACACGCTTTCCAAGATATAGTTGAGCAAAATGAAACTATTTTGCGTGCAAAGGAGAAAATGAGTGAAAGTTTACTTACACTTGGAGTTAGTCGTCAAACTGTTGTACAGATTGAGAAAGTAATGTGGGAAGATAAGATTATTTTTTACCTTGGTGCATTCTTTACGTTATTGATAATGTGGCTAATTTGGAAATATCTAGCATAATTTGTCTATAAACTTATATCGTCATTAAAAATTGGTCCGAGTACTTGTGGTAGAGTAACAGAGCAGTCACCTATAAACTGCCAAACTTTTGTTGATCGTGAATTTTCCTCTATTTCTCTGTCCTTTATGGTATTAAAAACAGCTATATTACCACCCTGGTTACGTACCATGTCAATATATGCAGATGCTGGCCAGCAGCTATGAGATGTTCCAATCACTAAAAGAAGATCAACTGGATTGTTTATCATAAATTCATCCACCTTGTCAATTAATGATAGTGGTAAAGGTTCTCCAAAAAATAGTACACCGGGTCGCAACAATGAATGACATATTGGACATGTTGGCAGTTCATCAATTGCTGTAATCTTTGGTAATTGAACGTCTGGGTTTGAATATTTTGAAGTATCTAGTGATGGCGTAATAGGATCATTATAGTTATTGCGCTTGAAATTGCAAAAGAAACTAGTACATTTTTCAGTGAACCAAGAACCATAAAATTCCACCAGTTTCTCAGAATCGTGATCTGCTCGTTGATGAAGTCTATCCATAGTCTGTGTAATTGTGAGTGATTTATATCTCTTGTCATGACTAAGTTGAGCTAGCACGCGATGACCATTGTTTGGTTGCGCACGTAAAGACTGTGATCTTCTTAAAGCGTAAAACAACCACACGATAGCTGGATTTGAATCAAAAGCGTCTAGAGTAGCGAGATCAATTACTGTATAGTTTCGCCACACGTTATCATAATCGGAAGAAGTGTTGTACGCAGGGAGACCAGACGCCTGACTCAAACCGGATCCAACTAAGACCAGTACTGACATCTGCTGTCCGCTCCTACCGGGTCCTTTAAGGAACTCCTGAAATTCACGCACATCGTCAGTGTCCATTACTCGTGATAGCTCAGAAACAAGATGTTCATCTCTCAGTAGTCTTACATATCTTCTTGCCATATATGGACTCAACCCCACAAAATCGACCAACCCTCCACCAGCCACAATTCTAGCAGAAGGATCAAATATCACCAGCCCCGTCAAAGGGAAAAAAAATGGCGTCGATCGTCGTAACAAAAAATAAGAAAATGGTAAAATGAGAAAATGGGAAAACTAAAAACTAAAATTTCGCGAAGAAAATAATAAAATTACTTCTCGCCCTTGCTCTCGCTTTCTCGTTTTCCTTTTTGCGTTGCTTCATTTTCTCGACCTTCTCATACTACAGCAACAGCTTTCTGTTTCCAGTCTTGGAACAACACGAAAGAAAAGCGTCAACCGGATCCGCAGATACGGGACCATCAATACACACTACGAGCACACGCGTCAGTACAGTTCTTCATACACTTCACGTATATACCATTCCCAATCACATCCCGGTTTTACATTCATTAGTATAAACAACTTTGCCATGCCAACAAGGAGTGCAACCGAAAAGGAGAAAACGTATATGAACGAACGTTTTCAAGCGTTACTTGACGATGCCTATGAATTGAAAGATGAAAATGGTAACAAGTTTGATTATGTGTTCCATACTTTACCATTACGTTCAAATTTAGAATATTATAAGGTTATTAATCGTCCAATGTCTTATTCAAAGATAAAAATGACTGTCAAACATAGAAGATATACACACCCACAGGCTTTTATCAATGATATCGCACAAATCTCTTGGAATGCAAAGTTTTTCAATGAAGAATCATCCGATTTTTATAAATTTGCTTCTATTTTAGAAAATTATATTAAAAATACAATAATTCCTTCATTGACTAATGATGAGAATTTATATTCACACGATGAGATCAAATTCCCATACCTTGGAAAATTACCAACAGATGATGGTGAAGAACAAGAAATTACTACCGTTCCTACAGTCAAATCAGAACAACCTTCACCAAGTGCTCAAACACCAACAACTATAACACATGCTTCATTAGCTCAAACACAATCACCAGTAGATTCGACACCAATGCCTGATGATGCAGATTATGATGATGATGGACAACAAGATTTACATCTATCTAATAATATGAACAAATCTTATAATAATGATGATTATGATTTTAGAAATTCAGGCTCACATCCTTATAATCCAGGCTCTTATGTTTCTAATGTTGAAGAAACTGATAAACCTAATATTTATACTCCACCAACTGATATTTCTCATCATATACCAAACAGACAAATCCTTGAACAATGGGTTAAAAGAGGTAGACCACCTGTTGTTGATAAACCACATGAACAGCGTATAAAATCAATTATGAGAGGTTTAAAGAAAATTAAAGTTGGTGTTAAAACTATTGTTTCATTCTGGGATAAATTACCTAATCAACAGGAACATCCTAATTATTTAAAAATTGTTAAAGATCCAATTTCAATGTTGGAAATTAAAAGTTTAATAAAGCAAAGATTTTATAAAACTGTTGATGCTTATATGGCAGATGTTTTCAAATTAATTAATAATAATAGATTATATTTTACTAATAATGAATTTATTAAAAATAATTTGAATGTTTTAGAAGCAAATATTTCAAGACTTTATCAAATTGAAATGTCAAAACCTGATGTTGAATATATGTCTGGTCAACAAACGGGTAAAATTCCACTTTCACAGATCGTTTTCGAAGGTAGAACTTATAAAGTTGGAAGTTGGGTTTTAGTTAAAAACATGAATGATCCTTCAAAGCCAACACCTGCACAAATTTTCAGAATTTGGCAAAATGAAGGTGGTGAAATTTGGATGAATGTTTGTTGGTATTATAGACCTGAATGGACAGTTCATAGAATGGACAGGTTATTTTTAGAAAATGAAGTTGTAAAATCAAGTCAATATAGAGACCATCCTATTTCTGATCTTGTTGGACCTTGTTATGTTGCTTATTTTACAAGATGGTTAAAAGGTGATCCTGGTGTTCCATTTGAAGGACCATTATTTGTTTGTGAATTTAGATATAATGATAGAGAATCATCATTTGCTAAAATTAGAACATGGAAAGCATGTTTACCTGATGAAGTTCGTCATATTGAAGATCCAATTAAACCATTAAATTATAATAGAGTTTTAAAGAAGTATCCATCACCAATTAAGCATTTCTTATTACCAGGATCAACTGCTCATTCACCAATTCCACAACCAATTATAATGCACATGAATTCACCACCTGTTGTTGGTGCGGTTTATGTTCCACGTGAAGACGATGAAATTGATCCACATTATTTTGATAATACTTTAACATCGACTCAATGTAAGAGTTATATTCCACCAACTACCAATATTAGAATTCCATCATCTGCATTAGTTGATAATTATGTTGAGGAACCAAGTGAAACTTCCAAATATTCAAATTTTAAACCATATAATAAACCATTAGATCATCAAATTCAAGCACAACCTCAGTTACAACAATTACAATATCAACTGCAACAAGCACAAGCTCAACAACAATTACAACAACAACAGCAGCAGCAGCAGCAACAACAACAGCAACAACAGCAACAATTACAACATCAACAGCAAATTTATCAACAACATCAACAACAATTACTTCAACAACAATATTCTCATCCAGCAATTATTCACAAAGTTACTAAATCACCATACAATTTACCAACATATCTATATTCACAATATCATGCAGCAAGTGGTTCAAGTACTTTTGTACGTAAGGATAATTATAATGTTGAAGAATTAACAAAGTTATTTATTACAACTGATAAACCAAATACTGAAAGGATCAATAAAGCTATAAAGCAACAACAATCTATGGGTGGAGTTTTCGGTGATAATGTACGTTTATTAGATCGTAATTCATTAATTTGGTTTCGTGGACCACCAGTTAAAGTTGTTGATAGAATTTTAAATGATAGTTCAGTTGATGAGAAATCAGGATTGAAAAGGTGTCGTATTGGACATTCAGCTGAATATCTTGCTTGGAAGTTGAAAAAGAGGAGAAACGAAAACAATATCGATAAATAATTGTTCCTTAATTATGTACTGTAATTTTTTGTAAATTAAAATGAATAAAGTTTAAAATATAACGAAAGATTGCAGAAAAGTTCAAACTAAATAATTTGTACAGAATTGGTGGGGTATAAATAAATTGAATGAAATTTTAATTACTGAGAAAAGATCCCCCAATATTGTTCAACACCATATTGACCAGGCTGTTTCCATAAATCATCAAAAGTGGTGAATAACAAAACTTGATCGGGAACTGTTTCAACAATTGATTTGATACATGCCAATTGTTGTGGTTTACCAGGTACACCAAGTGAACCAAAAGTTGAACCTTGTGTTGGCCATCCAGTTTCAGTAATAAGTACTGATTTACCATTACAAAGTCCTGATAATTGATCAATTGTAGTTTTCAGGAATTGGCCTGAATTTTCAGGTGCAATATTACCGTTCCAGAAAGCGTGTTGGTTAACACCGACAAAATCAGAAGCTTGACATAATTCAGGATGACCTTGGAAAGCAGGTGCAGTGTCAACGGTTAAAACTGGACCATTGTAACCCTTTGCAGAAAGTAAAGATCTACCTTTGTTAATAGCATTGACAACTGTACCAGCATCGTAAGTACCTGAGTTAACCCATTCGTTACCGACAGAAACTGCGTAGATGGCATCCCAACCACGAGATGATGATTGTACTTGACTAGCAAGTAGTTCAATATCAGATTGAAGGGAATCGAGATAGAAAAGACCAGCAAAGACTTTTTGGTTGCCTGAAATTACGTTAAGCATGTTGCTGACAACGTTACAATCAGGTGCATAGATTCTTAAAATATCAAATGATGAAAGTAATGACATGTCGGATGCTACCTCAGAAGCAGATTTACATGTACCAGAATTCGTGTATGGAGAGTAATCAATACCTTTACCCTTAACCGCATAAGATTCAACAGAACCAGGAGCAAATGAATTGGAATTGTTGTTATTGTTTTCGGTGCTACTTTCAGTTGCTGAAGTTGAATCTTCTGTTGGGGAAGGTGCTGGAGTATCAGTTGGAACAACAGTTGGAACTTTTTCAGTATTGTCATAAACATATTGTGGTGGAGATGGAGCTGGTGTAGCAATGGTTAAAAGAGTAGTTGGAGCAGGCTGATCTGGGATATCAGCATTCTGTTTAAATTGGTTAACAGTGACAATGTTGGTAACAAAAACTGTTGCAGCTACAGGTTCAGGATCTGCTTCCGCTGCACGTTTATGAACGTGATGAATATGTTCAAAGGGAGCAGCTGCTGCAAGAGATAGCAGTAATAAAGGAGTGAATAACATTGGGTGTGCTTTAGTGGAATATGATTATTGGAGCGAAAGTTAAAAGAGAGATCAGAGGGGAGGGAAGAGATGAGATTAAATAAGGTACTGAAAAGAAATATGATGAGGAAAAACTAGTTGTTATATACGAGGATTAAATAAACGAGTCAAAAGTGTATACTGTGTGGAAGTGAAAGGTTCCGCACTGGCGTTATACTCTCCTTTGAAGAGTGTAAACGAAAGACACGCTTTGCAATGGCCGTTTAAGGGTCCACAATGTGACATCTGAAACACGGTTCGAGGCATGGTGATGTGTAATTTCCCGATTGGGCAAAAAAATTGAAGGCTTGACAGGAGGAAGAAAAGCAAATGAAAAAAAACACTCAAACGCGTTCGCGTCTGCGGTGAAGGGTGGATCGATCGATCCATCGATTGATCTTGGTTGGTTGGTTGGTTAGGTGCTTATTACGTAGCCGGCGAGCTTTTGTGTGGGTACAGCATGTGGAGGGCTTTGAGGAGATATTCACATAATATATACAGGTCGTATGACGGGACGCCTGCGAGTCTTGGTCATGTGGATAAGGAGGCAGCTGCTGCCGCTCTTGCCGAGTATCCAACAGTAGAGTTAGCACACGATGTATATGAACCCGCTGGTGCTTCAATGGTTTCTGAGTATGTTCCACCGATTCTGATTTTGCATGGCTTGTTTGGATCACGAGCAAATAACCGTTCAGTTGCTAAACAGTTGGTTAAGAAATTAGATACGTCAATCCACTGTCTTGATTTAAGGAACCATGGATCATCACCACATTTAGAACCACATACATACCCTGCCTTAGCTAGTGATGTGGAAGAGTATATTAAGAAATACCTTCCAAATGAGAAACCTATTGTTCTTGGTCATTCAATGGGTGCAAAGGCAGCAATGTCAGTTGCACTACGTAATAAAGTCGATATTTCAGGTATTGTCGCTGTTGATAATGCACCTGTTGATCTTGGACGTACAGGTTTCTCTAAATTTGGTATTTACGTACAAGCATTACAACGTGCAGAGGGTAAAAAATCAATAAAGGAATGTGATGCAGTTTTAGCTGAAGTGGAGAAAACTGTTGCCGTTAGACAATTCTTACTAACCAATATGAAGAAAGACGAAACTCGTGATGGAGGATATTACTGTCGTGTACCACTTGATATTATGCGTAAAGAGTTAGATAATGTTGCTGAATGGCCATACGCTGCTACAAATGTGAGATATAATGGACCTGCACTATTTATTCGTGGAACTGAATCGGCATACGTTGCTGACGATGTGATTCCAGCTATTGGCCATTTCTTCCCGCAATTTGTCCTTGAAGACATCGAAGCTGGCCACTGGCTCATTGCCGAGAAGCCTACAGAGTTCATGCAGGTGCTGGAACGGTGGATCCGAGGCAGAGAATGGGAGTAGCGGTGTGTGTGTGAGTACATATAACTATATCCCCATCTATCTATTCTATCTAACCTGTGTAGAAACCCCGCCTGGGCCCGGAAGAGCTCCCCCCCGGGGCGGACAACCAATTGTGTAGTCTACGGGCAAGCAGAGCGAGACAGAGCGAGTGCGCGAGAGAGGTGTCCGGACGCATTCTTCGCAGACTCTCCAGGCTATAGACCCAGTTACTTCCGGTGAAGATGAAGAGTTTTACCCTTTCTTGTTCTATTAGTAAGTAAATCATACACTATGCTTAGATCTACTAGATTCTTCTCTACTTCCAGACTTCTTAACGCTGCAAAGAAACACGATGTCGTTGTTATCGGTGGTGGTCCAGGTGGTTACGTTGCGGCAATTAAAGCTGCTCAATTAGGTTTTGATACTGCTTGTATTGAAAAGAGAGGTGCTCTTGGTGGTACTTGTCTTAACGTTGGTTGTATTCCATCTAAGGCATTACTTAATAACTCTCATTTATTCCATCAAGTTCAACATGAAGCTTCAGCAAGAGGTATCGATATTTCAGGTGAAGTTAAACCAAACTTAGGTAACTTAATGAAGGCAAAGGAAACTGCTGTTAAACAATTAACAGGTGGTATTGAAATGCTTTTCAAGAAAAATGGTGTTACTTATTATAAAGGTTCAGGTTCATTTGTTGATGAACATAACATCAAAGTTGATCCAATCGAAGGTGGTGAAGAAACTACTTTAGAAGCAAAGAATATTATTATTGCAACTGGTTCTGAACCAACTCCTTTCCCAGGTATTAAAGTTGATCAAGAAAAAATTGTTGATTCAACTGGTGCTTTATCATTAAAGGAAATTCCTAAAAAAATGGCAATCATTGGTGGTGGTATCATTGGTTTAGAAATGGGTTCCGTTTGGTCAAGATTAGGTTCTGAAGTTACTGTTCTTGAATTCCAAAAGGCTATTGGTGGTGCAGGTATGGATGCAGAAGTTGCTAAATCAACTCAAAAATTCCTTACAAAGCAAGGTATTAAATTCCAATTAGGTGCTAAAGTTTTGAATGCAAACAACAATGGTACCGATGTTGATATTGAATTTGAAGATTCTAAATCTGGTGAAGTTAAATCTCTTAAGGCTGATGTCTTATTAGTGGCTGTTGGTAGAAGACCTTACACTGAAGGTTTAAACGCTGAAGCTTTAGATTTAGAATTTGATAACAGAAACAGAGTTGTTATTGATTCAGAATACAAAACTAAATACCCACATATTCAATGTATTGGTGATGCAACTTTCGGTCCAATGTTAGCTCACAAAGCTGAAGAAGAAGGTATTGCAGCTGTTGAATATATTAAAACAGGTCACGGTCACGTCAATTACGGTAACATCCCATCTGTTATGTACACTCATCCTGAAGTTGCATGGGTTGGTAAGAACGAAGAAGAATTAAAGGCAGCAGGTATCAAATACAAGACTGGTAAATTCCCATTCATTGCAAACTCAAGAGCAAAGACAAACAATGATGCGGAAGGTTTTGTTAAATTCATTGCTGATGCTGAAACTCAAAGAGTTCTTGGTGTTCACATCATTGGTCCAAACGCTGGTGAAATGATTGCTGAAGCAGGTTTAGCTATCGAATACGGTGCTTCTTGTGAAGATATATACAGAGTCTGTCATGCTCACCCAACTTTATCTGAAGCTTTCAAGGAAGCAGCAATGGCTGTTTTCGATAAACCAGTTAACTTCTAAATTAACACAACAGCAAAAACAAAAACAAAAACAAAAACAAAACAAAAACAACGACGACTCCTCTTTAGATGAAGTTTTCTATATTCCATTATATATTTATCTCCAATTTGTATCTAGTCTGTAACAACTGATTAAAAGTGATAACGACATCTCTGATTACATAATACAGAAACTCCTATCTTCCCACTCGCCCGCGCTAAAGTCAAAAAAAAAATGAGACCTTAAGTTAATTCCGTTTCAATTGAGAATGGGGGTTACAACAAGGTCAGGTCATTGCATTTACATCATCTCTTTCGAATTGAGTTCATTCTAAGTACACATTCAGATTGCAGTGGTTATTCAAAAGACAAAATGATGACCCAACAGGACTCTACCCATGTTGCAACTTCTGAGGAAGCATACGATGCGCGTACAGAACAGTCATTCAAATTATCATTCACACAGCAGTCAATGGTTGGACATGGATCTTTTGGTCATGTTTACCTGATTAATATCTTACCAGAAAACAGACAAGCAGCAATTAAAACTGTCTTACAAGATAGAAGATTTAAAAATAGAGAGTTGGAAACAATGAAATTAATACATCATAAAAATGTAGTTAATTTACTCTCATATTATTATAAAACAAATGAAAAGGATGAATTGTATTTACATTTAGTTCTTGAATATGTACCTGAAACTTTATATACTGCAACACATTGGTATTATTCAAGGAAGCAAACAATGCCATTACTTGCAGTTAAACTTTATTCATACCAATTATTCAGAAGTTTAAATTATATTCATTCATTAGGTATATGTCATCGTGATATAAAACCTCAAAATTTATTAATTGATCCTTTAACAGGAGTTTTAAAACTTTGTGATTTTGGTTCTGCTAAAATATTAAACCCTTCTGAACCTAACGTTTCTTACATTTGCTCAAGATACTATAGAGCACCAGAGTTAATTTTCGGTGCTAGAAATTATACTACCAAAATTGATATCTGGTCAGCTGGTTGCGTGGTTGCTGAAATGACACTTGGGCAGCCACTTTTCCCTGGTCAATCAGGTATTGATCAGCTAGTTGAAATTATAAAATTATTAGGTACACCATCAAAGGATGAAATACGAGAAATGAACCCAAATTATATGGATCATAAATTCCCTTCAATTAAGGCAATTCCATTATATAAGATTTTCCCCAACGTGGAAATATCAATGTGTGAAATGTTTATTAAAATTTTCAAATATTCACCAGTAGAAAGGAAGTCTGCAATTGAAGTAATGACAGAGCCATATTTTGATGAACTTCGTGAAGAAAAGTTTGAAAATTCAATACTACCGAATTTTAGAAATTATTCACTACATCAACCAACAACTGTACCTGCTTTATTGGATTTTTCAAGGAGGGAATTAAGTACAAATCCAGAATTATACGATAAATTAGTACCCAGTTGGAAACAAGATGCTACTAAAACTTACTCAAAAGACTTTATTCCATTAACGCGGGAAGAATTGCAAAATCCGAAAATCAACTAAGCCACCGGTACCGAGATTCTCTATCATATTATTCTGGTATCCCTAAAAAAATTCCCTAGCTTTCTCATGTATACTTTTCTGATCACATATTCTGTATAAATGTTTATCCTTAAACAACCGCTTGTCGTTTCTTCTATTGAATTATTATGTACCAATGTCCTATTTGTTTTAAACGACTCGAAAATTTAGTCCAAGTTAATGAACATATCGATAAATCCCACCTATCTTTCAGCGTTCTCGAATTTAACAAAACAGAAGAATTCATAAAGTTACGTCAAAAGAAATTAAATGAGATAGGTCTTCAAAAATTGGTTGTTGAGAAAAGGTTTAATAAAGTTATAAATTTTGTGAAAAATAATGAAAAGGAAGTATCATATCAACAATTCCAGCAATTTGAACGATCTATCGTTGATTGGAACAATGATCAAAAAGAATGCAAAATATGCAAGACAAAGTTTAATTGGTTCAATCGTAAACATCATTGTCGAATATGTGGAGAGATTGTCTGTGATGATTTAGAACGAGGGTGTTCAATGGATGTACCTATCTCTATTATTATGGACATTTTTGGAATACAAAATAATTGGGAACTTAAATTGCGTATTTGCAAAGATTGCAAAAAACTTGCCATAAGTAAACGAATATTTGCAAAAGATAAAAGCTCACAAGAACTTGTTTTTGTTGATTTTTGGAAACGTTGGAAACTTGTTTCTGAAAAAATCAATCAATTGGATTTAACAGTGATTAAAGACAATGCCGAAAATAATTTATTTGTGTCATTATTTACAAAACTAGACAACTTAATAAAAGAAATAGATTTTACAATGAGA
Source organism: Pichia norvegensis (assembly GCA_030570285.1). Lineage (NCBI taxonomy): Eukaryota > Fungi > Ascomycota > Pichiomycetes > Pichiales > Pichiaceae > Pichia > Pichia norvegensis. The sequence goes on from JAJLVM010000176.1 coordinate 136,295, forward strand.
AAACCCCCAAACATGCAATTAAAGAAAGACGAATCTAAAATGTTAAAAAACTTAAGAAATGTTATTTTCACTTACATACAAACAAATCTTCCAATCCTTCGTAAATCACAGGAGAAAAAACTTATGGAGGAACGTAAAATTCTACAACAGCTTACAAGTAAACCAAAATTGACAAAGCGTGAGATCCGTGAAAAGAGAGAAAAATTAATGGTACTAAATGAACAAAAATTTCTTGTTGAAGAAATGTACAATGAGTTTAAAAAGCAGCGGAGATTCGACGATCTTACAACATTAGATTCAAATCTACTAGATATACAAAAAGAGATAGATCAACTAGTAATTGAATTAGGTGAAGAATCTTTCTGAAAAATGATTCAAACCAGATAGTTCTTCTTTCTCGTCAGATTCTTTTTGTGTGCCTTGTGATGTTTCTTTCCCGAACCAATAGCAGCTTTGTTTTGATAGAATGGGCCTTTCATTTTACCTTTAACTTGCTTTTGTTGAAAGAATTCATCATCTAATTCGTTTGCTGCACTATATAATGCTGCTTGTTTACCACCATAAGTTCTGGAACGATGTGCACTATTTTCGTCATCAGTTGACAAATGACCAGAGAAAGTAACCTTATTCAAATCAGTGGCCAAATTGAAATCTTTAAGTGACAATCCCTTCATTCTAATTGCTTCCACTAATTGATTCCTCCTCTGTTCAGGTAAATATGCAATAGTGTATAATTCTTTATTAAATTCTTTACTTTCTTCATCAGTAGCAGCAGATCCATCTTCATGTGGTGGAGGTTGAACATATAATAATTTTCCATTGACCAAATCTTTCAAAACGTATCTAGCAGCTCTACTTTCATCGGCAGAACCAAAACCTTGTGTCATATAACCTCTTGCTCTAGCATATGCCGTCAGAAGTTCCTGTGGTGTAGGAATTCCTGTACCACCTTCGGCTTCAGATAATGTAGGTATAGTGATACCATAAACTGCTTCAATAAAATATTTAGGAATTCTTCTGGCAACTAATTGCACTGGACCAGTATATTCTCTCAATTGATCAATTGGTAACACACCATTACAAACCAACTCACCGTTAGTATATGCAAAGTTAGGGAACACTAAACCAGGACAATCACATAATATAACTTTATCAGACAATAAGATAGTTTGGAAATGTTTAGTTTTACCTGGGGTTGAAGAAACAGAAACTTTCTTCGAACCTACAAGAGCATTAATTGTGGAAGATTTACCAACATTAGGGTAACCAACTAAACCTATTTGAAGTCTTTGCGGTTGTCCTGGTGGTGCTTCTGTAAGTGGTTCTGGTGCAACTCTCAAAAATAACTCTTCTAATTCTTCAACTGTTATAATACGTGTCATCTCTCGGGTATCTTCATCAAGTTCATCCAAGTTCTCTTCATTGTCGTAATAATTCTCCTCCAATTCTTCATACACTTCTTCCGCTTCTTCATTTTCAGATACGCCCTCGTCTTCCAAACTTGTTCCTTCAAGCTTTTTCTCCAGCTTTTCAAGTTCTGCTAACTCCTTTTCAAGTTTCAAAAATTCCTCTCTTTGTTCCTCAGTCAAATCAGAAAGATCAATATCATCCTCGTCAAATTCGCTATCAAAATCAGACTCTTCAGTTTCTTTTTTATTTGGGTTATATTCTGGAGGAAGCTCTCCGTCATGTTCTTCCATGTATCTTTTCAATTCTGCCTCTTCCTCTTTTTGTTTTTCTAGAATTTCATTTGCTTTAGCAGCACTGAAAAATGTATACTTAATACCATTTTCCTTAAAATATTTAGCCCATGCAAGTCTCTGTTTGAATGTAAGCAAATCAGCTTTATTAACTAACAATAAATTCCTTTTTAGTGGATTCAACTCTTTCACATATTTTTCCAAATCTCTAGATCTGAATAAAAGTGGATTTCTGGCATCAACAATCTGAACAACTAAATCGGATCTTTCAACAACTCTCCATAATTGTTTCCAAACCATAATGTTTCTTTCAAAAGGTGTCAAAAGTAAATCGTGATCCTCTTGTAAGATAGCTAAATGTCTTCTCCATTCTAAGAAGGCATCGGATTCCAATCTTTCTAATTCGTACTTTGTAGTGCTAGAGTCCCATTTTGGCCTCCTTGGAACAATTAAATCTTTTATGTGTTCTTTCTGCACTTGAAACTTTTTTGCTTCTTCTGCGCTTGTTAGTAAGTATGGATTGTAATCACCTGTATCAACAGCTTGATTATTAATTCTAATAATTTTGACTGATGCATGCTTCTCCGCTGTAAAATCTGTATCAGCTAATTGTGCTGTATTTAAGAACTCGTCTAAAGCATTTTCTTGAGTAACAGATCTTAACTTAACCCAGTCAGCTTCGTGTTTATCTGTTGTGAATCTCATTTGACCATCGGGTAGATAATAAATTTGATTTTGGGATTGTTTTGCATTTTTAATGGTTCTTCCCAAACCAATCGTATTTTTATTTTTATGTGGGGTATTCTTGGGACCCTTAGGTGGTTTCCACTTTCTTGCTTCAATCTTTGGAGGCATTTTCGTATCGTTATGTCTTTGTCTTTTACTATCTATGCTAACGGTCTCTTAAAATTCTAAAAAATTTTCAGAAAATGTAGACAAAAGCAAATTTCTATATATGGCCAGCACAGCCTTGACATGCTTTACAACATGCGGGTACTGATATAGTCCCTTATGGATTATGTATACAACAACCAAGCTATGGGGTTGTTTCTTCTTAAACTAGATACTTGTTCCTCAAGTAATCATGTTTTATGAAACATAGTGCACTTGCGGGTATAAAACGGTGTTCTTTTCATAGTAGCCTGATTTTACGTCATATGAGCGTAACCCATCTCGACAAAATTTCAGTACTGTGAACAGATCAAAATTCAGATTAGTGCTTTTATTACTTTGACTGTAAACAATAGTAGATTTTTACACTACAATTTAATTATTAATTATATTAATAGCCACTTCCAAGATGTCCCTTCAGCGAACAACTTCTCTTTCCACAGTCAGCACAACTACAACTGGTTCTACTATGTTTACTGACGCTAGATCTGCATTTACAGATGCGGCTTCACATCAAGGTACTATAAATGACAATGCAGATGCTACAAATTCGCAAAACATCAATAATAAATCAGATGAAAAGAACGTCAATGAAGTGATAACAACTGATGGTTCGCAACCCGGATTAAATGGAGTTGAAGTGGATGTCAAGACGAAAGAGCAAGATGCCAACTTAGAGCCAAAAGACGATTCGAACATAAAGACAGAACAGCCGCAAGCTGTAAAAGAACCAAAATTTGTATCTAGAGAGGAGAAAATTAGGCAGATTAGGGAGCAGCGCCGAACCAATACAAATCCAGATACCGAAGAAAGTGAGTGTCATGAGTATCTTTGCTCCAATAATTTAATTGACATTCTTGATTTACCGGGTTGGAGGTTCTGGGTTTGTGGCTTATGTACAGTATGTTGCAATTCCTTGGAATCTTCAGGAAGAACTACAGCCGTTAAAACTGCAGCCGTAAGATAAGATAGTGTTTATATTAAGAGATCTGTAAAGATTACTATAAGAAGTATTTATCTGAGTCAGGTTGAGACCAAGGTTTGTCTGAATCATTGTATTTTTTCAATGGAGTATCATAAGGAAGCCTAATCGCAACCTTCAATTTATTATCACTTAGTAAATTTACGTTTTCTACCGTATCATTGCCATACGCTGGGACCAATACTGGACTCTTATTAGAAGGATTATCAAGTTTGAGCAATTTAGGAGCAATAAAAACACCAGCCTCAAACGAGCTAATGGTGTACTTGAGTAGATTGAACTTTTCAAACTTTCCCCATGCTTGGTGTGAAAGATTCGCAGATGTGAGCAAGAACCATTTAAGTGTTTTAAAATTATCTTCCGTTACGCAATAAGTTTTAACATGCGGAGCAAGATTGGATCTCCCAGCTTTGGAACGTGTTGGTTCAAGTGTGTAATCTGACCATTTATGAAGATACTTTCGTATATCGCTGTATTGTCTTTGATAAGCCTCCCATTTCCCTGTGGTAGTAAAATGAAGAGCAACTCCAGAAAGTGGTGCATTCCATGATTTAAGAATCTCTTCCGTTGTTGGCCATATAATTACAGGTTCAAGCTTATTGCTTCCAGATTTATAAATATAATCTGATTTTTTAATCATTGGAAAACCTTTCTCTGCACAAGACGTCAACATGTGAACAAGGATATTTCGTTTCCAATTATCACATGGACCTGCAATAGTAGAGGATTGTCCTATGAATTTCCCGCTCAAACTCTGAAGATTTAACATATGGATCACCTGCCATAATCGCCCATATCCAAACATTGGTTTGGCATCAGGTTTAACCAAATTATTCCAATCTTGGTATTCGTATTTTCCTGGTGATGAACCCACAAAAACAACATCAACAGGAGAAAAATCGTACTTTGCAATCAAGTCAATGATCTTATTAATATCTGGGTTCTCATAGGTCAGCAAATAAGCAATAAAATCTCTTTTAAATACTGTTCCTGTATCATCAGAAATTGAAATACTAGGCTGATTAAAATCCAAATACTTACTAGGGTCAGAATGAGGTGAAAGACGGGGAGATAGCCAACACATTTGAGTTTGTATTTTATGATCAGCTTCAGTTATATTCATAGTATGAATAACAATCTGACATGTTTGGTCACTAAAAAAATTGATCATAATCTTTGAATGGTGAGTACCAAATTTAGGTAGTTTATGAGAAACATCAATAGTATGTATTTTAAACTTCTCCCATGAAGAAGGTTTGATATGTAGATAATCGTCATCACTTTTGTTTATCAAGAAAAACTCACAACTTTTGTTGGATACAAAGCTCTCAAGGTAATCAAAGTCAATCAACATATTGAATTGGTAGGTTCGAACAAGATCATTGGAGCCCATAATTTCAGCTAGTGATATTGTATCAACATCGCCGTCAATCATGTAATTCTGGCAATACTCAGGATTTGAAATCATTCTAATTCTTGAGCTTTGCTTGTTCATAACTTCAGAATTATCGCTTTTCAAAGGTAAGTTTGTTCCTGTTGTAAACGAACTGCTGTTTTTCTTATTATTTACTGAAGAATCAATGCTGTCAGCATCAACTTGATCAATCTTCCGTTTCAATCGTTTCTCTGCAGCATCCGCCAACTGTTTCCTTAGTAGCTGTTGTGGAGTCAATGGAACGAATGTTGCCTCCGATGCATTTTGAATTTCTGCGGTCCTTTTGGGTTGCACAACTTCAACTTCAGAATCGGATTCGCTCGTATTCAACTCAATTGTATCTGTAATGTCATTGCAATTTGAAGTCACACTGAATTTAGTATCAGATATTTCAATTTCATCATCTGAGTCCAAATTAATAACTTGGTCTGACATGTTTAAGTAATACAATCAATACCATCACTGTCGTTTGTAAATATAAAAAAAAAAATTGGCGCATAATACATGTGTGAAAACGTTGCAATTAGAATACAAAAGTAACTATAAAACTACGACACGTTTAGTATAATCTGAAAGCTGGACCCATAGAAGATTTGATGACTAAGGAACCAACGTTTTGCCAGTTCTTCTTTAATAAGGAGACTAAGAAGTTGATGGACATCATGATTTGGGAGACTAAAACATCTTCTTCCATTTCAACGTGACCAACAGCAACTGCTAAACATAAGACCTTCTTTAATTGGAACTTGATAGTAGACTTTTGATCTTGGACCTTAGCGTATAAGTCATCAGTGTGGGAAACTGGAGTTGGGAACTTACCTGCCTTAGATAATTGAGGACCTAAAAGTCTTGGAACTTGCTTGATTAAAGCTTCGGAAGCAATGAAAGCATTGTACTTCTTTGCTAACTTCTTAATCAACTTCTTGTTCTTGTTCAACTTCTTTAAGTCATCAACGGACATAGCATCACAACCTAAACCCTTAGCTCTGTCGACATCAAAAGCATCACCAAAAATACAGATGGTCATGTTTGGTCTTGGAACTTGTGGTAATCTTAAAGTACCAGAGAATCTCTTGTCTCTTTGTGGGTCATAGTTCTTTAAACCAACTTGTAATTCAACGGTTTCTAAGAAGTTTCTCTTCTTAGTTTCGTTAGAATACTTTAATAATTCTTGGACGTTTTCTCTAACTTGAGTAGTGTTAATCTTAGACATGATAAAGTGATTGTCTCCCTAAAAAATCAAATAGGTAATACCGTAGAGGTTTGTTCGACGATACTTCAAAAGGAATGCAAAGAACTCCAGAAAAGTTTACACAGAATGGACAGTTCTCAGTTTTTCAACGCGCACTAAATGAAAAAAAAAATAATACGGAGAGGGTTTCAGCCCTTATGTCTGGCACGTGATATTGGTGGCTTGGCTCTGAAAGTGATTAGATTTATCATATTGTAGATTAACTAACTATTTCTACACCGTATAACATTATAAATGCAAACACATCAGGCTTCAACATACTAAATATTCTTATCAGATTTGATATTTCGCTTTGCTACTAAATGATCTTGTATAAAGTACCTTTGATAAGGTTATTTTCTTCAACCTCAAACTTACTAAAAAGCTCGTCTTCTTCGTCAAATCGTTGGTTGAATAGACAAAATAACGACTATTACACTCGTAAGGCTAAAGAGGAAAATTTAAAATCAAGAGCTGCATTCAAATTACTTCAAATAGATGAAAAGTTTCATATTTTCGGTAAAAACAGAGTTTCAAATGTGCTAGACTTGGGTGCTGCACCAGGGGCATGGAACCAAGTTGCTATCGAAAGATGTGCTAAAGGATCCAAAATCCTAGGCGTAGATTTGCTTCCATATCAGCCACCAATTGGAGCTTCTGCTATCCAGGGAAACATACTAAATAAGGAAACACACCGGATGATAAAAGATTACTTTATACTGTCTTCCCTGGAAAAGAAAGATAAGGTGTTTGAAGAGCTTGAAATCATATCAGCTTCCGGAAGACACACAAAGATTTCAGAGTCATCAATATTAGAGAAAGAGGTTGAAGCTAGTGCTTTATTAAATGAATCTAAGGAGCGTGATATTGATGCTGATATGAAACTGAAGTATCCAGTTGATGTTGTTTTAAGTGACATGTATGTACCATTTCTTCAAACAGCAGGTTTTTCGAGTGCTCTTACTAACTTCCCACGTTTTAGGATGGCCAACACTACAGGTCTTACCATTAAAGATCATGCTATGTCAATGGATTTGTGCGATGCAGCATTGATTACTGCAGTTGATTTGCTGAAAAAGGATGGATCGTTGGTGATGAAATTTTTTACAGGTGAAGACGACAAATTGCTTGAAGAAAGATTGAATAAAGTCTTTCGAACGGTAAGAAGATTTAAACCGAAAGCATGTAGGCTAGAATCAAAAGAGAGCTATTTTATATGCCTTAAGAAAAAGGAGTATGGATTCGATAAAGTTAAGTTGTTCACAGGTTTGTAAAATATGAAACTATGCTATACTATCAATATTGACAAGATTAGATTGAATTATAAATTAAAATTTTATCACATTGTACATTATAAATGATTGAGATTACATTTCTAAGAATATTAGATTTATGCCCATTTACCGATTAATGCCATAATACCGGTACCAAATGCAAGACAAACTAAACTGTAGAAAAATTGTGGGATGTCATTTTTGATAGTCTTATTAAAGATAAAGTCTCTTGCTAAAAATTCGACCAAAGCAGTGTAGACCAAAATACCAGCAGATAGTGAATCTAAGACTCCGGAAACAATTGTTGCCGCAAAACCACCAGCAACATAAGTAGTTCTAATACCAATACCAATAGCAATTGAGATAGGAGTGACCAAACCATAAGCCAAACATAAAAGGTACTTTTGATATTCGCCCCTTGTTTGAGGCCATGGAATAGCTGACAATCTTGCACCAATACCCAAACCTTCAAAAGACTGATGGAAAACTAAGACAATGTATAAAGTCTTAAAATCATCATACCCACAGGAGCCTAAATTCAAACCAATAATAACCGAGTGAAAAATGACACCTGCTTCTAAGATAAGGAAAGCAGCAAACTGTTGTTTGAATTCGTAGGTACTATAAGATACAGCAACACTGTTTTGTTCAACATTAGCATCATCTTTGTCTTTCGTGGAATTATCACAAATTTCACAATTTTCACAATCTTCCTGTAATTCCAAGTTTGTTTGAGCATTATTCTTTGTAATAAGTTTTTGAATATCGAGATCTGCACCATAGTAACCATACTTTCTTTCAACGTAAAGTTCAGAAAAAACGTCAATTAAAAATGTACCAAACAAAGAAGCCAAAACAAGTGCTGGGACCCACGAATAATCTGCCCAGCCACCCCAATTACCAACACATGTGTCACTACCAATTGCACCATAAGCTGGGTCTAACAAGTGAACAAAAGCTGTAGCTAAAATGACACCTGCACCAAAGAACTTAGCAAATAAATAAAACCATACCGATAGCTTCCATTCGTACTTTTGTGATAATAATGGGAATACAGTGACAAATGTAGAAACAACACCAATAACAAAAATGGAACTAATTCTTGTACCGATACCTCCAGAAAACTCTGGTGCTGCATCAACCATTCCTTGGATGTAACAGATCTTAAAAACATCTGGCACGTTTTCATCACTTAAAACTATATCATCAGGATTACCAAACACAGACCAATCAGGCATTGTAATTTTTTCTTTGAGCTGCTAGTGCTTATATGAAACATTTAGACATTTAGAAGGTTAGAAATGTCAAAACTGTTACAGGGGAGTTGCTTATTTAAATAGCAAGAAGGAAATAATATTTGGGGACTGTAGTGGTACCGTTGCTCGTCATAGTAAAAATGACTATGCTGGTACCGCTAACCGTTTTTGAAAGTGAAATCGATGCACATAAAAACGGTTGGTGTTTAACCTGTTTATAACTATTATTTCTGTTTTCGGTGACGTTTTATTCTTTGCTATTCCAATTTTAGGAATATAATTTAATGATACAAATGGTTTATTACGAATAAAAAGAAATTAAAGACAAAATTATGCAATAAGATTGGATCGTTTTTACCTTTCTCTATTAGAATGGCCATAATTACCGGCTTTAAAAACATGCCACAGAGGAAGACAATCAACAAATTTAACTTTGACTTGTACTTCCATGCGTAAAATGAAAGTTACTGTGATGGTTAAATTTATTGATTGGCTCCCCGTTCATCGCATATTTTTTTGACAGAGTCCGCAGGCTAACAGATTCTTTCATTGATATATGGAAATGCAAGATCCCTAACAGTAAAATATGTATGCTCCATTATATAACATGCTAGTATGCTGAGCTGATGCTTAATCATAAAAAAAAGGCGTTAAGTTATAATAGTCTTTAAAATTCGTCCTACTGAAGGAAAACACTATGTACAGCAAACAATTTGTGTGATTATGCCATATGATCATGCCCATTTTCCAATTACTGACATCACTCCTGTACCTAATGCAAAACAAAAAAGGCTGTAAAATAGTTCAACCAAATTATGCTTAATTTCTTTATTGAAGATAAAATCTCTAGCCATAAAGTCTACAAGTGCTGTATAAATCAACACACCTGCAGACAAAGCGTCAAGAACTCCAGAAATCACAGTAGCGGTAAATCCACCTGCGACATATGTTGTCCTCACTCCTAGGCCAATTGCTATAGATATGGGAGTTACCAATCCATAAGCAAGACATAATAAATACTTCAAATACTCTCCTTTATCTTTTGGCCATGGAATAGCAGACAATCTTGCCCCAATACCTAGACCTTCAAACGATTGATGAAAAACCAAAACAACATACAAGGACTTAAAATCATGTTCATTACATGAACCTAAATTTAATCCTATAATAATGGAATGAAAAATAATACCTGCTTCAAGAATAATAAAGGCAGCAAATTGTTGTTTGAACTCGTATGGTGCTGTTGAAGTTGCTACACTCTTTTGATCGCACTTGTCGTCTTCTTTCTTTAAAGCATCGACTTGATTACTATTTTGATCATCACTGTCGTCAAGTTCAGCTGTTTCTACAAGTGTAGCTATTCTACCGGTTTCATTGTCCGGAGGTAAATTGTTTTTGTTTTCTTCTTTAATTGTCAAAAGTTTTTGTATGTCCACTTCTAATTCATAATAACCGTATTTCCTTTCAACGTAGACCTCCGAAAGCAAATCAATGAGAAATGTTCCAAAAAGTGCAACAAGCACTAATGCGGAAACCCAGGTGAATAGTGACCAATTTCCCCACATACCAACACAAGAGTTTAAGCCAATTTCATTGAACGCTGGGTCTAAGAGATGGACAAACGCAGTTGCTAAAATAACACCAGCTCCAAAGTACTTGGCAAATAAATAAAACCAAACAGACAATTTCCATTTGTATTTTTGTGATAATAATGGGAACACTGTAACAAATGTAGATACAATACCAATAACAAATATTGAACCAATTCTTGCACCAATATCACCTGAAAACTCAGGGTGAGCGGCAACAACTCCTTGCAAAACACAAACTTTGAAAACATCTGGAACATTGGGATCTGTTAGAAGCACATCATCGGGGTTCCCAAATCTGGACCAGTCCGGCATACTTTCAAACTAACTTCACAAATATAAAGCAGAATGTAAAAAGAACAAAATCGATGTAAACAGTTAAAACAAATCTGTTCAGTTTGGACTCAAAGTTTAAAGCTATTTTAAGCACCTTTATTTGAAGTTAAAATTTATCTAAACTGCCCTCAGAGTATTAGAATAAAAATAGCCCTAGTTCAGCGAGCCACTCTATTGTGAAGCCAATGGGGCCTGAAAGCACATCGCGAACAAACAGGGTCTGGGACCCTGACGTTGATGATATGTGCGATATGTTTTGGTGTTCTAAACTGACGCTATTTACTGGTTCTATGTTTGGTTATAAATACACAAATGGGTTATATAATGTATGTTCCATTAATTTTTGCTTTCTGCTGGTTCTTCAGCTTCTGCAAACTCCTCTTCTTCGTCTTCTTCCTCTTGTTGTTCCTGCTCTGTCTCTGCTTCATCGACCTTCTCTTCATCTTGTTCTGGTTTACTTTCTTCCGCGGTATCTAGAAGATCTGCAGTGGATGGTTCCTTCTTGGAACCATTATCTACTATTACGCTATCGCTTGCGGTTTCCTCTTCAACATCAATTAAACTTTGAGAAATTTGTTGCAATGATGGAAATGCTTCAGGATTTTGGCTTGCAAGTAAAATTCTAGAACTAATTTTATGTTTTGATTTTTCGTCTAGATTTTTTCTCCAAAGTTCTACTACTTCATCGATTTCTTTAACGTCACCATTGTAAACTAAGCTTAAAAATGCAGCTTCGGTAAATCTATTGGTCTTTTTCAAAATTTCAATTGAAGTGTCTAAATCTTTAGCAGCCCATGATGCAGCAAATGCAATATTAAACTTTCCTACTTCTATGCAAGATTTACTCAAATTCTTCAAAGATTCTGTATTGTTAAAAGAAGTGTAAAGTAGTAATAAAGATTGGTAGTCTTTGCTATGTTCAAATGATTCAATTGCTAAATCAAATTGGAAATTGGCCAGAGCACTATCACCGAGTTTCTTCCATTTATGAATTGAATCTTCCTTTCTAGCAATTTCTTGAGCAAGTGTAAAATTAGAAGTTTGCATTGCTAAATCAAATTTCTGATCGCTATCAGTGGAAAGCTCTAAAGCTTTATCGGTATAACCCTGTTCCTCCAAAAATCTTGCAATTTTGTTTATATCTCTTTGATCGATGTTATTTATTATTGAATCAGCATATTCTAAGTCACCTCTCATAACTACAGTTTGGTATTCCAATACTGATAATGACAAGTAATAAGATACAACGTTCAAATCTTTATCACAAACATAGACCTTGTTGTCTCTAGTTAAGTATCCTAACAAGAACATTGCCTTATCAAAGTGAGCTAAGTTGTAAATGGAACCACCAACTAAATAATTAAGTCTGTTTGAATTGGATGTATAGATGAAAACATTACCAATCCATTTACCTGAAAGAATTTGATCATCAACTTCAAACACAAGGTCAAATGCAGATTCAACACCTTCTTCTGGGTCAATATCTCCATTCGACATATGCTCTTGGAAAACTTCTTTATCATAACTTAATGCGTAAGCAGAATCTGCAGAAGAAATCAAAACTAAATCACCCTCATCAGACCAGTAAATATTTTCTGCTTCAACAGCAACAGTTCTGACAAGCTGTCCAGATTCCCAATCGTAAAACATTACTGCACCTCTTACTTTAACAGCTAAAAGAGTACCACCGTAAATTTTTTCTGCTTCATACATCAAATTAATCTGTCCATTTGTTTTTTGCTTAAAGTTTTTGTAAATTTGAATGGTTGTGCTAGATTCTCTAATAGCATAGTAGTTTGAATCTTGAGCCCAAACAAAATCTAGAGCATGACCATACATTTTGTTTCTCCAAGCCAAAGATGTATAGATAATATACTCATCATCACCTGTCACGGCCACAAATCTACCATTAGGTGAGTAAACTATGGAGTTAGGGAAAACTTCAACAGATCCAAACTCCTTTTGAGGTAAAGATAAGATTTCACCATCTTCTGTCTCTGCATCTGAAGATCTGATAACAGATTGATAGACTTCATTATGTTTACACCAAATGATCTTACCAGATTGATCCATTGTTAATAGAGGTTTATCATCACCCAATTGGAAAACAACATTACCAGCATCAAAACCAACAGCAACTAAAGAAGAGTTCTTTTTAGTAGAAATACACCAAGCTCTCTCTAATCTATAGTTTAAAGTTTTTTCAAGTTTGTAGGTATTACTGTTCCAGACTTTAATAGTTGAATCTTCAGAACCAGAGATAATCAATGGTAGATCAGCGTGGAAAACAGCAAATGAGACATTAGCAACATGACCTTCTAAAGTAGCAACACAAGATTTTGTTTGATAATCCCAAACTTTAATAGTTTTATCATCTGATGAGGTAAGCAAATAAGGTTTATCACCATGTGGATAATAATCAACATAGTTAAAACCTTTAGAATCTGGAGCACTTAATGTAAAATTTGGAGTTTTCGATCCTAATGACCAAATCTTGACAGTCTTATCCAAACATGCGGAAGCAAAAGTATTTGCATCTTTAGGATTAAAAGCAACAGACATAATATAGTGTTGATGACCTTCAAAAACTTGTTCTAATTTCCAATTATTTTCCCAATTCCATAATTTGATGGTGTAATCATCCGATGATGTCAAAACGTAAGGTCTAGAAGGATGTACAGCAATTGATCTAATGTAATCTGGATGTGCTTCAAATTGAGAAACTTTTTCACCAGTATTGTAGTTATAAACTCTAACTTGGAAATCATCAGCACCTACAACAATCCAATTTTTACGAGCAATAAATTTACCTGCTCTCACTGGAACATTGGTAACATCAATAGATTTAACCACACTTTTAGTTTCATATGAATAGATTTCAATTTTACCACTGTAGAGAGTAGTTAAAACCCATGGTTCAGTTGGATGGAAATCAATACCTTTGACACGGTCGGATCTAGTACTTGAAAGTTTCTGTAATAAATGGAAATAATATAATAAATGTTAGTATCGGTTATATTGTAATAATTTGACATTTCAATTCTGTTTCAATGGAAGACATGAAAATATGTGTTTTGGATCATTGACATAACCATGTATAAATGCTATGATGATGAGAAAAACATTCGCCATTGAATAAATTACATACCTTAATGTTTAATTTCATGGTGCAGATCGCCTTCAAAGGTGTGTTTAGTACGTGGAAATGATGAACCACTTGACGTTCCAGTTGCAAGAGACTGCTCGATATACACATGTGTTGTCCTTGTTGGAACGTCTTCGATTTCGCGCCCGCCTTCACCGTCCGACAGGAGCTTTGCGCGAAACCCACGAAACGCTTCGTTGCGGGAAGCTGTGGGCGAACTCTGCGGGCCTCGAAAATGGTCTGGCTGGGTCGTGGTGGTGGTGGTCGTTTCTCAGATCAGAGACTTCCTTCACCTTCGTTGCCTCTGGACAAAACGATTTCAGCTTAGTCAACGCAACAACGGCAATATAATGTGGATTTTCGACTGGTGTATGTATTGCCTTTGCAAATTTACTGTATTACAATTGTCAAACAAATTACTAACAAAAACTGATCTCCGGGATCTCGTTTAATCTTTTACAGTTCAAGATGCTCTAGCTTATTTAGGTTTGTGGAATAAGCATGCAAAATTACTATTCCTTGGTTTAGATAATGCAGGTAAAACTACCCTTTTACATATGCTTAAAAATGATAGAATGGCAACATTACAGCCAACTTTACATCCAACTTCTGAAGAATTAGCAATTGGTAATGTTAGATTTACCACTTTTGATTTAGGTGGACATCAACAGGCAAGAAGATTATGGAAGGATTATTTCCCTGAAGTTAATGGTATTGTTTATCTTGTTGATGTTGCAGATCCAGAAAGATTTGAAGAATCAAGATTGGAATTAGACGCATTATTGAACATGGAGGAATTGAAAAATGTCCCATTTTTAATCTTAGGTAACAAAATTGATTCTCCAAGAGCTGTTAGTGAGAATGAAGTTAGAAATTATTTAGGATTACTGCAAACTACAGGTAAGTCAGGTACTGTTCCTAACGGTATTAGACCTTGTGAATTATTCATGTGTTCTATTGTCATGAGACAAGGTTACGCTGAAGGTTTCAAATGGTTATCACAATTCATTTAATTATCACTTAATATGTAACCTAAAGCGATGTATATTTTTAATGTAATCTTCGATCAGAGGACCAAATGTAAAAAAAAAATATCCAGTTATTAATATAAATTATCTATACATGCTAAGCAAAATTACCTTCTCTTATTACCAAATGCAGCAGATGAACCTTCACTTGCTTCCAGCTTACGTTTTGTACCGTGCTTTTGGAAATATTCCTTCTTTCTTTCCTTTGCCTTCTCCAGTTTAGCAGCTTCAATCTTCTCTCTAGCTTTGATCTTTTCTTGCATTTTAGAATCTTTCTTCTCCTTTCTCAAAGATTCTTTATCATTTCTAATAGTTTGAATAGTTTGTATCAATTGTCTTGCTTTCTTTTCTTCGCTGCTCATCACAACCGCTCTCTTTTGAACATATGTCTTCTTCTTTTGCTTCTTCAATTCTTGAATTTGAGATTTAAATGGAAGATCCTTTCTGATTGATGTTGGAACCTTTAATGCATGGAACTTCCTCTCAGGTCTTTCAATCTTCTTATAATTTGAATCTTCATTTCTTGGAGTTTCAATATTATTTACAGCTCTAACTTCACCAGTTAATCTCATACCTTTCCAGTTGGTTTTATCATTTAACAACAAAGATGTAACTGGATTGTAAAATTTCTTAGGTTTGACTGGATACCATGTCTTCAATGTCACAATATCACTCATCAAGATTTTATCTTCAAAGGCAGCTCTAAAATGACCTTCTGGACTAGAAAGAGCACGCTTAATTTCACCACGTATACCGGAAACAGTTCTAATAGATGCACCTTCAAATTTTGCAACTTCCATTGCTGAAGTAAACATGTCTTTAATAAATGCAGTATTACGGAAAATCTTTGATGGATACCCCACTAACTTCAATTTCTTCACTATGTTCGTCTCAGCATTCAAATCTTCCACAACACCTGTCGCCGCAATTCTAAATGATCCTGTAGTATGATCCTTATCCACCACTTGAATACCACAAAATGTCGTATTTGGCGCAACTAATGGACCATAAAAAGTTGTGAAACAATATGCATGTTCAGGTGTATATTTTAACATTCTATTTCTTGTTCTAGAATCTGATGTAGTATATATCGGAAGTGTTTGAAATCTTCTCCAACCTAAAGATAGAATTAAAGGATCATTAGATTTTAAAATCTTTTTATGCCATCTGTGTCTTCTAATTCTACCATTCATAAAACCAAATCTTTCTTCAGTATTTAGCAAACCTCCAATAATAATTGGGAAAGTAGGATCAAAGTTTTCAATAAATTCTTTTGGTAATGCATCAAAAGTCAATTTAACGTATGAGCCAGCTGCAAAACCTTCAACCTTTGTACGCACTTCTTCATCAAGTTTGCTTAACTCTTGCTTGTTGATTTCAAGTTGTTTAGCCATTTTTGCTTTTTGAAATTCATACCAGTTATCATGTTCATTAAAAGGATCATCGTCACCTTTAAACTCTTCTTCCTCTTCAAATTGTTGCTTTAACTTTTCTTTCTTCTTTGCATTCAACTGTCTTTGCTTCTCAATTGGAAGATCCCCATTGTCTTCATCAGATTCATCGCTGTCAACTTGAATACCAATACCCATCTCATCTTTAAGTTCTTCTTCTGCAAAATTTGTAAAATCATCATCATCATCAGATTTGGAAGCCTCTTCTTCGGTTCCTTCTTTCTCAGAGTTTTGATCCTCTTCTCCTTCTTCCTCAGCTTCTAAATCTTCAAAATCTCCAAATACCTCATCTGAATCTCCATTTTCCTTTGCTTCCTTTTCTTGTTGTATCCTTTGTTTTGCAGATAAAAAGAATCTGGATTTTAATGTGTTGATAGAATCACTATTTGGTGACCACTTTGCTTTCAAATCTTCAAGTGGCAAGCTGTTATGATTGACAGCATCTTCGATTTTGATTTCGTCTTTCTTTTTGAAAAACTCTTCGTCTTCGTCCTCATCTTCGGATTCAGATTCATTGTAATTTTCTTTAAGTTCTGCTTCTTCCTGTTTCCATCTTGCAATTGCATCCTTAGTATCAATATTATTCATATAGATGAGTTTATTGATATCCCAAGTTTTTTTAACTTGAATATGGTTTAATTTGCTTCCCATATTTTTCCATTCAGAGAACTCATCATCTTCGTCTCCTAATTCAGAATCAGTTTCAAATTGAAGTTCCTCCTGGTTCGAAAAGTTTTCTCTCTTTTTCAACTGTTTGAGTTTCTGTTCTCTAGCTCTATCGTCTGCTTCCTCATCAAATTCCTCATCTTCTTCTTCAATATCAATGTCGGCATCTCCATTAAGATCTTCAATCGTTGGTTTCACAACTCTTGCATTTCTCATTTGTCGTCTACCTGTATCACCTTTAAATTTTTCATCTTCCTGATCATCATCCAAATCACTTTCAAAGGCATTTCCGTCTTCATCTTCATCATCATTGACGCCATCAAGTTCTGGACCATTACTAAATAGTCTAATTGCAGATGTTTTCTTTCTGTTATCAATTATTTCAGCAGCATTTTGTAAATCAGAGACCAATTTCTCACCAATTCCACTCATGTCCTCTTCTGACTTGAAAGATTTTTGACCGACATCAATGTAAACAGCATCTTTATCTATTAAGACACCATGAACATCAGACATTGGTGCATATATAATTTTTTGCTTGTCTTCAAGCCTCTTTCTCCGCTTGACTGTCTTTGCAGGTGGTTCTTCGCCATTTGCTTCTGCTAATTTACGTTGTTCTCTTTCGTATTCTTCTAACTTCTGTTCAAAGTAAGGAGTAGGGCAAGGATCCGGAAGTTTTTCAACTTCGGAAACTGTAAAATCGCCAGCACCCGCTAAATGGACTCTAGCATTTGTGGCTGGTAAAGGTGTACCGTGTAAGTAACCATAAAGTGCAATTTTACGGTCACATTTAGGATCTTTCTCTATTTTCGCTGGATGAGTTAAGTCAACAATTCTATCGGCTAATAAATATGGATGTTCATTTCTCCATTTTA
Source organism: Pichia norvegensis (assembly GCA_030570285.1). Lineage (NCBI taxonomy): Eukaryota > Fungi > Ascomycota > Pichiomycetes > Pichiales > Pichiaceae > Pichia > Pichia norvegensis. Next base: position 154,154 of record JAJLVM010000176.1, read on the forward strand.
AAGGTCTGAATTTCATGACGGAAATGAATCTTGATAAATTTAAAATTTCTCGATCGGGATATCTACCATTAATAACACCTGAAAGGTAGAACAATTTTGCTCCTTGATACACTTCAGTCCAAAATCTCTGCTTTAATCTCTTTTTAGCAGCTCTCATAGTTGCAGGTTTTTTAAATAAATCTAAATGGGTAGTAACACCCAAAACTCTTGGCATACCGTGATGTTGTGCAATGTTTAAAAACTCCATAGTTTCCATTTCAAAACCAAAATTACCATCCATAAGCAACAAGACTAGATCAGCAATTTTGGCTATATCAATCATTGAGTTAAGATCATTAGAACATTCAATAAACGTTAATCTTCTTCTCTTACCACTAACAACAGTGATTGGACCTTTTATATCATTAACTGATGTTTTAGTTAATCTTCTCACCAAGGATCTTATCAACGTAGATTTACCTGTACCAGGTGGACCAACAACAGCGACAATAATTGGAGGCGGATCATCTTCAGGAGTTCTGTCAACCATAGGAACATGAAATCTTTTTTCTCCTAAATCACTACTCCTTACTGCTTGCCTCTGCAACTTACCTGGTTTTGCAAAAGCAAATGCTTTAGCATTTTTACCTTGAGAATGAAGCTTCTGTTTTGCTGAATTCTTTTTGGAGCCACCTCTATGAGGTTTATTTGATTGTTCAGTATCCATTGCTTTATGGATATCGGATTGACCAAATGATTATCGGTTAGGTTCTTTCAAAGATAAACCTAAAAAATTTCAAGATGAAAAAAACGAAAAAATTCCTAGCATTAAAAATTTGTTTTGAAGGAGGCTCGGCAAAACTTTTGCAATATTGAGATTAGGTAATCCTAATGAAACAGCATGCAAATGGACAGCTAGGTTTAGCCAATTTCCAAATGTTCAAGTTTTTAAAAGCAAACATTTATCATTAATGATTGTAATCTAATATAGCAAGACTTGAAGTAAAGCTTTTGGTAAAATAAAAACACCGCTAAGGTTTTAAAACTTAGAACTTGCGTTGTATAAACTATGATATTAAATCTGATTCACTCTAATATTCATGTTTCAACCTAAAAACTGTATAGAATAATCAAAAAGAATTGCTAGAACTCAAATTTTACAAAATAAATTACATATTTGAAGTAGAATGCTGTTGTTTTTTTTTACGCTTCAAAAACATTGAAAAGTTCTTTTCAAAAAAATTTGAAAAAAATTAGATTAGTTTGATAAAACTGGAAATCACTATTTTTGATTCATCCAATATTGATCGCACATATAAAATAATACGATTAAAGTACCCAGATAATAATCATAGATAGTTTCCCAATGGTTCAAAAGAGTTGATAAACGCAAACGCAATTAATCAAGGATTGGCTCTACTGAAAATACAACAAGGATGGCGTCGTGTTCTGTGACTTTTCCTGAAGCGGAAAACGCGGCACCTTTTTTCATTCTCGAATTTATTGTGGCGGGATCCTTTATCGCAGCCTCGCTTCCAGTTCTACGCAATTTCGCAATTTGCTGAATCACGCAGCAGTAATTAATTGCCTTGGTCTCATTTGATGACCTGTTCTTCTTTTAGAATTACTTCCTATTACCACTTCCAAATTACCTCAAGCCTATATTATAAACAATAATCATAATGATGGTTGCCGATAAACCACACGCGATCCCTATGGGGCAATCGAGCCGCTCGGGTTCAAGTCAACAGGGGCAAACTTCAAAGAAGGCATCAAAATCTAACGATACCGGTAAGAATGCTCGACAAAGACAACCAAAACCTAAGGTTCAACAACAACCACCCCAACAGAAGTCAAAAAAGAGTGGAAACCAGAAGGCAAGTTTACAAAAGTCTTCTGTGAATACACAAAATAAAACAAACTCAAGCTCGTCACCGAAACAGAATACCCAAAAGCAAAACCCAAGTCCTAAACTTGCCAAGGGTAAGAATAATAGTAATAATAATAACAACAATAATAAAAACACAGATAGAGTTATTATTCCACCCAGAAATGTTCAGGTTGACTTTCATAGTAAAAGTTCTAACTTGGTAACGTTGAAGGACACTTCTGATAAAATCAGAAAGTCTGCAGCAGAAGTCAAAAACTTATTACTATCTGAATTATCTATTAATGATAAACAACCTGTTACGGGTAAAAACACTTCACCACTTCTAAACCAAGCAAACATGAACAATATAAACTATGATCTTTACCATCAACAATCACTACCTGATGGTTCACTACCTAATTTTGGACACAGTTCCAACCTTTCAAGATCATCAAGTTCTTGTTCAACTGCAAATAGATCTAAGGTTTCAAGTGCATCATCATACACAAATGACTCTTCCAATATTATAAATGCTTTTGAGAATCTTAAATATGCAGGATCTTCTTTTGCAGCCGAACCGAAAGCAGTTACATTACCAAAACCTTCGTTTCTGAAATCCAAATGATGATGATTTTTTTAAAGTAGCTCAAACAACCAACCTGCATTTTTCGGGATCTTCTGTTTTACTTTTTGATCCCTTCTCATTTTTTCATCTTTATTTTATTTCCAGCATTTCATTTATTATTATTTTTGTTTTTTTGAATTTCAAAGCTTTTTTATGAAAGTTTTTTTAAGGGTTTCGGTTATGATTTTTGCCATTTTTCCCTAACTTTTTTACTTTTTTTATTTTTTTTTTGTGAAGTTTGATTATTGATTATATACCCATTGATAATCACATTTTGATAGGAATTATTTATTTATTCTACACACAGTTATATATTTACGGTATAGAACTATAATCACCATTTCTTCCTAAAAGTATGAACTGATAGAGTTTGTAGCACCTTTTACGTTATCCAACACTCTTGAATTTGCGTGCATGCTATTGTAAAAAATCGCATCACTCAATTTTTAATTTCAGGAAAAAGATAACGAACATTTTCATCTTTCCATACAATTTATATTTGTTACAACCAAATATCTACCAGACAAACAAGTATGGGAAAGAAAAACCATCGAAAGAACAAATCTCGTTCTGAAAATTTCAATTCCACTTCTACAATACAATTATCATCGTCAACACCAAGCAACCATGTAGGCAGATCATCCCGTCACCGAGAATCTGTATCGAGTAGCAGGTCTGGATCATTATCAAGACGAGCATCCTCTATGCATATTGATGTCAATGACACCGAAATGTTCTCAGGTGCAGCTTCTCACGTTGTTCCGAGTTCAATCTCATCTTTCCATCATCATAACCATTTGAGATCCCCCTCCCTCTCTGCATCCATTTCAAACGAACATGATGATCTTGTTGAATCTCTTCGGCTTTCGAGATTGGGAGGGGATGAGAATTATCATTACATGGAAGATGAAGGCTACGAGTCAGATAGTCATGATTTACATGAACGTTCAAATTTCAGATTTTTCAAAAGTGAAGATATTGAATCTGCTAAAGGTGTTTCATCTATTGCAAGAATAAACGCACATGATAACTTGCACGAATCTGTGATTGTTGATTACGATACTAATTGGAATTCATTTGCAGATGATTATGCTGTTGAAAGTTTTACTGATGAAGAACTAGATTCTTCATTGTCGCATCAAAATTCTAAACTGATACCAGAAACAGGATCGAATGCTTCATATGGAAGCACAGAAGATAATCCTTACAGTGAATTTTATAGGGGCAATGCTGAAAGAGAATTGATTGCAGATGAGGAACAAGACCTACATATTTATGGAGAAGAAGGAGATGAAGATTACGAAGGTATTGAAGACATGATTACAAAGAAGGAATGGGAGAAAACCATGAAAGAACGTGAATCTTTGAAAATGCATGATAAATATTTCAAGAAATTTCCAGCTTGCAATTATAATCAAAGATTTTATATTGCAGAAGAAGATTTAGTTGTTGGTATTGCAGGATATCAAACCACTCGAATGAAACTTATTTTATACAATACGCTGTGCATACTCACTTTGGGTTTATTTGCATTATTTTGCAGATGGTTCCCAGCCTGGAGAATTAAGTTGATGGGTAAACCTGTGCCCTTGGGAAAAGCAGAATGGCTTGTGGTTGAAGATGAATATGGTTCTTTGGAAATACCTCAAGTAGAGAGAAAATGGTATAATAAAAACATGAGTACATTTTTACCTCCTAAAAAAGTTGAACATTACCAAAATGAAGATTCATTTTTAGATATAATTGATAACGATACCACAGATATTAAATCGGGGGCAAGCCAAGCATATTCATACGATGACATAGATCCCATGGTTCCCGTTTTGATTTATTTTGAATACAGATACATGAAATTGTTTTATGATCCAATTGATGATTTATTTAAACTTTCTAATAATTGGGTTGATGAGAAATGGTGCCATTATCCGGATATTAAAGAAGGTATTACTGAAAATAATTTTAGAACTAGAAAAATGATTTTTGGTGAAAACATAATTGAAATTGGTGAAAAGTCCATAATGAGATTGCTAATAGATGAAGTGCTACATCCATTCTATGTTTTTCAAATATTTTCCATCTTTTTATGGCTTGCCGATAATTATTACTATTATGCCTTTTGCATCTTTTTAATCTCAGTGTTCTCAATTATTGAATCATTGATTGAAACAAAATCAGCTTATGAAAGAATGAGAAAAATGTCTAGATTTCAATGTGATGTCAGAGTATGGCGGAGTGGCTTTTGGAAGGAAGTTAGTTCAGATGATTTGGTTCCAGGAGATATATATGAAGTTTCCGATCCATCCTTGTCCATATTTCCTTGTGATTCGATTTTACTAACAGGTGACTGTATAGTCAATGAGGCAATGCTAACTGGTGAGTCAGTTCCTGTTTCCAAGATTGCAATAAGCCCAGATTATGTGAGGGAAATTGAAAATGAGTTTAATAATGCTAAATTTTCGAATAGATTTGCAAAATCTTTTCTTTACAATGGTACAAAAATTGTTCGGGTGAGATATGGGTCTTCTGACACATTTGGAGGTAATGAGCCGGCCACAGCTTTGGTTGTCAGAACTGGTTTTAATACAACCAAAGGAGCGTTGGTCAGGTCTATGCTTTTTCCTAAACCAACAGGATTTAAGTTCTATGAAGATTCTTTTAAATATATTGGTGTAATGGCTATGATTGCTGGCTTAGGGTTCATCTTCTCTACAATTAACTTTTTGAAACTAGGGTTAGGATGGGATATTATTATTTTACGTGCTTTGGATTTGATTACAATTGTTGTTCCACCCGCACTACCTGCAACACTAACAATCGGAACTAATTTTGCTCTAACAAGGTTACGTAAAAAGAACATTTTCTGTATTGCTCCAATGAGAGTAAATATTGGAGGAAAACTTGATGTAATTTGTTTTGATAAGACAGGTACATTGACGGAAGAGGGATTAGATGTTATGGGCATTCATATTTCAAAACCAATTACTGACCGTAAAGAGCACGAGTTTACTGCTCTCAAATGTTCAATCAAAGAGGTAATGGAGCTTCAATCAGAAAATAGTGAAAGAATATTTACTTCAATGCTAACATGTCATTCACTTAAATCAATTAATGGTGCTCTTGTTGGTGATCCATTAGATGAAAATATGTTTGCTTTTGTTGGCTGGGATATGGTGGAGGATCCATCAGATGATATCACTTTAGCACAGTTTGTTAGCTCACGGATTTTGCTGACTTCATCTTCACCTATCTTGCTTAAAAAGGAAGGTGTTCCAAATTATTGGATTCAGTTGAAAGAGTTTGAATTTGTTTCTCATCTAAGAAGGATGTCAACAATTTGTCTAAAGTCTTCAACTGAAACAGGTACCACCGAAGAACTTGAAGTATATGTGAAAGGAGCACCTGAAGTCATACAGAATATTTGTTTACCAGAAACTATTCCGTCAAACTTTAATGAATTGCTATATCACTACACACACAATGGGTATCGAATTATTGCATGCGCATCCAAAAGACTTAAATCTGGCAAAAGAGATTTAAAGGATTTATCTTTCATAGGTGATTTGAAAAGAGAAAGCATTGAAAGCGATTTACAGTTTATTGGATTTATTGTTTTTGAAAACAAATTGAAGCATTCAACTGCAGATACCATTGAGCAACTTAATAATGCTAATATTAGAACAGCAATGTGTACGGGAGACAATATTTTGACAGCAGTCAGCGTAGGAAGAGAATGCAAAATTATTAACAGTGATTACAAGGTTTTTATTCCTGATTTCGATTACGATCGTTTTCCTGAGCAAACTCGAGAAGGCGGAGTTGTTACAAATAATGCGATTCCTCCAATCTTATGGACTGAAGTTGATAATCCAGACTTGACATTAGATAGTGTTTCCTTGCAACCTAGTGGCATTGACAACGACAATAACTATTGTCTTGCCATAACAGGTGATGTATTCAAATATATTTTGACAGAACTGAATGATTTTGAATTTTACATTGAAAATATTTTGATGAAAACTGCAATTTTTGCAAGAATGTCACCAGATGAAAAACATGAATTGGTCAACCAGTTACAAAAACTTGATTACACCGTTGGATTTTGTGGAGATGGTGCTAATGATTGTGGTGCTTTGAAAGCAGCCGACGTTGGGATCTCGTTGAGTGAAGCTGAAGCTTCTGTTGCGGCTCCATTCACCTCTCGCATTTTTGAAATATCGTGTGTTCTTGATGTTATCAAAGAGGGAAGAGCGTCTCTCGTCACCAGTTTCTCATGTTTTCAATATATGTCATTATATTCTGCAATTCAATTTGTCACTGTATCTTTGCTATACAAAGAGGGTACAAATTTAGGCGATTTTCAATTTTTATATATTGATCTTGCATTGATTATACCGATTGCAATATTTATGTCCTGGTCCAAACCATATCACCAACTTGCTAAGAAAAAACCATCTGCCAACTTAATATCTCCTAAAATTATTATTCCATTACTAGGTAATATTTTGCTCTTACTGCTTGGCCAACTAGTTCCATTCCTTCACCTTAAGCACGCAAACTATCCATGGTATATACCACCGGTACCAGGATCGGATGATGAAGTCAAAAGTACCGATAATACATTTTTGTTTTTGTTTGGTAACTTTCAATATATTCTTGTGGCATTACTATTGACAGTTGGTCCACCATATAGAGAACCAGCAACAAAAAATATACCATTTATCACTACAATTGTCATAACAAGTTTAATATCCGTGATGCTCATGACTATCGATCCCGAATCTATGTTGGGCGATTTAATGGACTTGACATGGATGAGCTATAATGTTAAGTTTGTGATACTAATTACAGCTTTTGTCAATTACGAACTGCTTTACCTTGCGAATACTTACTTCTTTAACAGAGTGTCAAAACTAATTACTCGTGCAATCAAGAGGAAAGGAAGTAATAAACGTTTTAAGAAATTGAAAAAAGAATTTAGAACTTTAGTTTAAAGACAATAGTCTATCTATAACACTGTAGTATTTGTTAAACACAATATTCTATCTATAACAATGTAGTATTTGTTAAACACTATTCTTATACATTTGTAGATACTCTATTATATCGTTGTTGCCACGAATCAATGCACACCGTTGGAAAAAGTCTTATAGAAAACTTTAGATAAACTGAACTTAATAATTATATCTTTCTTCCTAATTGTTTTTGAACACATGTTTTAAACTCCAAAAATTCTGCTAAACAAGCATCCTTCCCAATGTTTTGGTATCTACTTGCAACACATTTGCCGTAGGCAATTGATTGAGCTGAACAGTTAGCAGTAGCTGCCATTAATCTAGTGGTTTGCTTCACTGGTTGCTTTTTAAGTAAAGTCATGGCATATAGTATATTCTCTGATTAACGATAAAAAATTAGCAAGAAAATAAACTAATAATTGATAAGTCTTTTTGGGGATTTATTGAAATCAAAGATAAGCGTTTGACATGCCTATCTTTTTTAATAAAAACATTCAGCGAAAATAAAATTATTGTTTCCCTTTTGGGCCGATTTAACGTTCGGACCAGAATCTATTTAGCCCAATCATAATTAATCTTTTCATGAATTACTAGTTTAGAAACAATACAAAACACCAATGTCGTTTGCCAAATTCAGCACTTTTCCGGAACCGGATGAAGTTTTTATTCCACTAAGAGAAGAACAATTAGCAATTTTGGAAGCTCAGGTGGAGTCAGAACAGCCCGTTGCCACAGTTCAAAGTCAATTTAACTTTGCGTGGGGGTTGATCAAATCAAAAGATGAAGACGATGTTAAACAAGGTATTAATATCATGACTGAAATTTTTAAAACCGTTCCAAGTAGGAGAACTGAGTGTGTATACTATTTGGCACTTGCTTGTTTCAAAATAAAGGAGTATCAGGAAGCTACAAGATATATTGAGACATTATTACAACATCAACCGTCAAACCTTCAAGCACTTTGTCTACAAAAAATGATAAAAAACGAACTTGCTAAAGATAGTCTTATAGGGTTTGCTATAATAAGTACAGCTGTAGCTGCTGGAGCTGGTCTAGCCAGCATTTTTCTTAGAAGGAAGCGGTAAAATTGAGGCAACTGCTTTTATACAATTCGCCCAGTTATAAAACGTAAAAGTAGACTACTAATATGATATCTAAAAACTAATATTATAGTTGAAATAAAGCCATTGGTTTTTAATCCTGACCATCAATCAAACCTCCTTCTTCACAAAGAGAATAGAATAAAGAATCCTTATTTTTTAGAAGTTTTGCTGGTGTATCAAACTCTTTAACCTGTCCTTGTTCCAATACAATGATTCTATCACTATCAATGATAGTGTTCAATCTATGCGCAATAGTAAGGATCGTTCTATCTTCAAAAGCAGTTCTTATTGTCTGTTGAACAATAGCATCTGTTCCAACATCAACATTTGCGGTGGCTTCATCTAAAACTAAAATTTTACAATTCTTTTTGGTTAGAGCTCTAGCCAAACAAACCAATTGCCTCTGCCCAGCTGATAGGTTTGATCCACCTTCACCAACAGGAACTAAAAGCTGATTGAAACCAATTTCTTCTTTATTCTCATAATCCTCATACATTGAAATAACGTGCTTATCCAAATGTGCAAGTTTAAGTGCATCCCACAACTCTGCATCAGTAAATTGATCAACAGGATCTAAGTTAGATCTTATCGTTCCTTTGAAAATTTGTGAATCTTGAGGAATAATAGATAATTTAGAACGTAAATCGTAGAGACCGATCTGACTTGTATCAACATTATCAATTTCAATATGCCCAGTAACGGCCTCAATGATTCTAAAAAGTGCCAATGTCAAAGATGATTTTCCTGCACCAGTTCTTCCCACTATTCCAATTTTTTCTTTCTTATTGATAGACAAACTGATATTCTTTAAGACTAAGTCAAGTTCCGGTCTGTATCTGGTGGAGTAGTTTTTCAATTCAATCTCACCGTTAAATGGCCAGTTTGCAGAAGGTCTCTTATCGGAAACAATTTCTGGTGCTTCAGAAGGCAAAGCTCCATATTCCATCACTCTCTCAACAGAGACTATATTTGATTCAATATCAACTGTCATTCTAACAATCCAATTCAAAGCCTGTGTAATTTGTAATGCATAGGATACCGCTAAACCAACCAATCCCGGTGTTACTCTTCCTGATCTAAGTGTAAGAATTAATAACCCTGATGATCCTAAAATAATGAAAGATCCCAAAAGTTCCAACCTGACAGCTAACCATCTGTTTGCACTAACAGAGGGATGGTATGCACTCATATTAACATCAAGCTTATAGTGATTTAAAAACGAGAATCTATCAACCTGATCATAAGCTTTGATCACTGAAACCCCACTTAAAGTTTCTTGAAAGTGAGCAAAAATTGGTGATCTGGAAACTGACTCTAATCTTTTCAACTCTCTCGATGTGTAAAGATAGTATTTTTGGAAATACCTGTAGAGAATAAACATTGGAATAACAAAAAATGAAAACTGCCAGGTTGTGTAAATAATAACTAATATTGTGAAAGAAACCTTTATTGTGTTGCTAAAAAACATAGAAAACACTTTGAAGAGAGTTTCATCAATTTTGTAAATATCAGAAGAAAATCTATTCAATATTCTACCAATTGGTGTCGTTTCAAAAAATTGCATTGGAGCTCTTAAAACAGCACTCAACATAATATCATGTAAATATTTGGAACCCGAAATAGAACACCATAACCATTGAACTAATGAGGAAAACATCAAACAGACAACACCGGCAATGCAGAATAGAAAATAGATGCCTAAATATTTCCATGGTTCTGGATTGTAGCCAATCTTTGAATTAATCTCAGACCAGTGCTTTAACCAAACATTCGATGCAACAGACAAACTCATGGAAGCAACCATAAATCCAATTAAAATAAGAACATTCTTTTCTCCACATGCTTTCGCATAAGTAAGATAAACATTCCAGCCTACTTTACCTTGTTCATGCTTTTCGGATCTACCAGCAGAAGCTTCCCTTTTTTCTTTATTTAAAATACCCGTACGGAAATCTTCAATTTCTGCCTTGCTGTCGTCAAACTCAAATTTTTTAAGTTCATCAATTAAAGTTGCAGAGCTATTTAGTGATCTTTCAAGAGGCAGACTGTTAGGCTCAGGTGTTATATCACCAGAACTTCCTTCGGACTGCTTGTCTTTTCTACCGAACTCATTGATAAGTTTGAACAATTCAGAATCTTTTTGATGAGCAATAATGTTTTCATAACTACCTTCCTCCACTACTCTACCCTGTGATAACATGACAATGTGATCGGATGCTTTTAAAACAGCCATACTATTTGTTGCTAAAATTCTGCATTTATTCTTAAGTAAACCATTAGATCCGAGAATATTTTTAGTAATGTGCTTTCCCACATGCTCATCAACAGCACTTAAAACATCATCCATCAAGTAAACATCTGCTCTTGAATAAAC